>SEMN01000817.1:187500-189441 GCA_005408345.1 Macquaria australasica
CACGTCTGACAGCTCATGAGCCTCAGTCAGCTGTCTGAGCCTGCATGATGAAGCAGGGTGAGGCTCCTGATGGTTCCTGTCCAACTTTGGATTTTCAGAGCAGTTAAAATCACCTCCTAAAAACAAATATTCATCACTGTTACAATTTTTGATGGTTTCACATAAAACATCCAGTACTTGGAGTCGCTCCACCCCCTTAGTAGGAGCATAAATATTAATAAAAACCACAGTGATCTTCTCAAACTGTGCCCTGACCTTCAGCAAGCTGCCTTTAATGATCTCCTCAGTGTCATATGAAGAAGGTAGGAAACTTCTGGAGAAGACCACCCCCACTCCTCCACTACAGCTGGACCTGTGGCTCAGGATGACCTCTCCATCCCACCCCCTCCTCCAGTCAATCTCATTTTCTGCATCGCTGTGTGTTTCCTGAATCAGCATTACATCCACCTTCTTCAGCTTCATCAACTTAAAAAAGGAAGCTCTTTTCCCATCATCCCTTGCTCCATTTAAATTTAAAGTGCCCAGTTTAAAATCACACATAGAGAGAGGGAAGGTGGATAAAAACACAACAATATCAAAGCAGACCAAGAGGAAAGAGAGAAACCAGACCCTTTGCTTAAGAATCATCATTATCTGTTAGGATTTGTGCTCTTACTTTGACAATCAGTTTTTTTAAACGATAGATTTCCTGCTCTGTAAGGACAAACTCTCCAACATTTCCTAAGGTTTTGGTCAGAGGCCTCGCTGATTCTACGAAAAGCTTCAAATCAGAGAAGTGATCTTCTACTTTGAGCTGCCTGGTGCCTTTTGTTCCCTGCAGGAACTTCTTAATGTCTGCAGGAGAGTAGAGACTCTGCTCCTCCTGGGTCAGTAAGGACTCGCTCTCTGACTCTGCTGGGAATTTACCAGCTTTGCTCCCTTTAATGATTTTAGAGGCTTTTACATTTTTTTGGACAGGTTCCGTGTTTTTCCTCTTTTGTGACAGTTTCAGTAACTCATCATCTGACATGTCTTCATCATCAAAGAACTGTTCCTCACACAGTGAGGGATCATCATGAGGCTTTTCACTGTTCACACACTCAGTCTGTTTCACTTCATCAATTATTTCTTTTTGTTTTTCTCCATCAGCCTGCACGCTGTCCTTTCTCTGCAGCTGATCTCTGCTTTTTACCGACAGCTCCCCACCCGAGCACGCAGAGGGGTCACCGCTGCCAGAAGCCGCGGCGGCCGGGGCCCCCACGGAGCCGCCGGCTCCGTCCGCCGGTCCCGCAGCCCGCTGCCGCCTCCCCGCTCCCTCCGGGCAGGAGCGGATCAGATGTCCCTCTGCACCACAACCAAAACATTTCATGGTCTCCGACGTGGCGAAAACCATGTAGCTGAAACCGTCTACTTTAAAATTAAAGGACAGATTAAGTTCATCGCTGTTTTCTTTTAGCACCATGAACACCTGTCTGCGGTGACATATGTTTCAGCAGGGGGGATTTAGAGCCCAGAGACAGCATTTTAATCGGGGAGACCAGCTGACCGAACCGGGACAGCTCTTTAGCCAGAGCCTCGTTTCTAATGAACGGGGGCACGTTGGAGATGGTGATCTTTCTGGCCGGATTAACCAGCGGGTGAACAGGAGTGAAGCTGTCCTGGATGACCACACCTGACACCACCACATCAGTGACTTTCTCCGGACTGTCCAGAAAGATCACCACCGCTCCGTTCATACGGGAGGCAGACTTCACGCTGCCGTATCCCACCACCTCTCCCACCGCTAAGGAGACCTCCTCCACCGAACAGCCGACCGCCGGCACCAGTTTGACAGCATGACGGCGGGTCAGCTTCTCAAACTCGGCCGCGGCCTCCACCACGGGCATACTGCCCAAAACCGAGCCGGTAGCCCCGCTACCAGGCCCAAAACACACCTGAACTACAGGTACACCTGTCAGCAAA
>SEMN01000818.1:0-168381 GCA_005408345.1 Macquaria australasica
GGAGGAGGAGGAGGAGGAGAGAGGAGGAGGAGAGAGAGATGGAGAGAGATGGAGAGAAGAGGAGGAGGAGAGAAGAGGAGGAGGAGAGAGAGAGGAGGAGGAAGAGGAGGAGAAGGAGGAGAGGGAGGAGGAGGAGGAGGAGGAATTGAAATACAGAAACATCAAGAAGTGAAAACCTCTCACTGACGGTTTGTTTACACTCTGAAGTTCAGTTGTCATGGTAACAGAGGAGGGTGGGGCGTTACCTTGGCGATGGTGTCCTTGTCTGTGAGGATGCTGAGGAAGAACAGTGAGGTGGGCTGAGCCTGGCAGTCTGTGATTGGACAGTTACAGTTCATGACCAGGTTCTGTTCGATCCTCGCCGTCAGGTACTCCTGCCAGCAGGACTGCGCGCGCACACACACACACACACACATCAGAACCAGAACAGCACACGGAGCATCAGGTTCTGTACCTGCCAGTCTGTGTGAGGGTCTGACCTGGCAGCAGTAGTGCATGCAGCTCAGCGAGGGGACCGGCTCCATGGCGGGGGTGCGGGGTCCCAGGCACACGGGGCAGGTGGAGGCGGGGCTCGGCGGCGGCTGAGGGTTTCGGCACTTGAGACCGGCGGCCATGATGAGGGTCTCGGGGTCATCGGTGTACCGCTGCACCAGCAGGTCTACGTTCCACTTACAGTGATTCAGAAGGTGCTCGGCTCGGTCCAGGTCCAGACTCAGAGTCCCTGACACCTAAGGGGATAGAGAGGGACACGATCACCTGCCTGACACCTGAACACACCTCTCTCTGCGGTCGTTTTTTTTTTGTCTCTCTGCAGTTGTTTTGTGTCTCTGCAGTGGTTTTGTGTCTCTGCAGTGGTTTTGTGTCTCTGTAGTTTGACTTTCTAACAGGAAATGTTAAGCAGTCCAAACAGAAGCTCTGGTCCCATCATGACATCTCCGTCACTCTCCCTTCAGACAGTCTGACCTGTTGGACAGTCCTCTGCATCAGCTGACGGACTTCCTCCTGCGTCATGGTCCGACCCATCGAGAACAGAACCGCATCCAGAACGCCGTCCTCAAACTGCCGCGGTGCCGACACCAGACTGCAACACAAACAAAGACACACGGAGTTCACACGGAGCTGCATCCACGATACAGCAGTGTCAGTGGGCGGCTTCCTTTATGACATTTTATTTTGAAAAGCTCCGGATTTACACAAAGCTTTCACTTAATAATTAATCGTTTGTCTTTGTTGTATTAATGTGTAAGATACAGTAAGACCTCACTGATCGGCAGAGGGGAAACTCAACAGATGTTCAGAGATTTCGTTTTCCTCGTAAAACAGTTAAAGAAAAACGTTGAGGTTGGACTAAATGTAATTAAAAATTAACTAATGAATTAAATCAGGTCGTTGACAGGTAGGACAGGTGAGTCTCCAGCTGCGTGGGTTTAACACATCGTGACTTTGTTTCAGTGAAATAAAGTTCGGTTTGGTTCATTTTGGTGTTTTTGGTAACGGCTGAGAAAAGACACAGCTGTTCTGCTTGCAAAGGAGGACGCGACAGTTTCAGAGAGCGAGAACCAAAATAACCAAAAACTCCACGAGACGAAGATCCCTCACCGGCTTCCCACCGAGCTCCTCGTTTGATGTAAAACTTCTTTTATTAAATGAAATATTATTTAAATGATGCTTTTGTTATTAAATTAATGCAGTTTGTATTTGCTTATTAAACTCTGAACTCCGTACTAAAACGATAACAGCCAATATATAAATACTAATAACAGTTATTACTAGTTTTATTGGATTAATAGAAGATACACTGCAGCACAGTTTGATGGAAATTACAGTTTATTTGGTTTAAATTTAAAGTTTTGGTGCTTGAAGATAAATTATACTCGTCAGTGATTACAAAATAAGGCAACAAGCAGGTTCAAAGTTTAAATCTCTTCTTTATTTTCTTTTGGTAGAAAATGAAACATTTACATTTGGGCTCCATGTGTTTGAACGTGATGCGAGTCTAAATTCCTATTTTCCAAACAGTTAGCACCAAATCACAGGTGTCTGCAGGAAACAGGAGGGGGAGTTATTAGGAAATGACCAGGCTGTGTTATTTTAACAGCATCTGCTCTCGACAGCCGACCTCAACATCAACACGACTGTGGAATCCCCAAACTGATGAAGAACAGTCCTTTAAACACAGTGAAAACAGCAGCAGGACGGACGTGAGGGTGAGGATGATGAAGACTGCTGCTCTGACACTGTCAGTTCAAAGGATTATGAATGAAACAGCTGTTAGTAGAAACAAAGCTTCTTCTGGTGTCTGAAGAACTAACTGAAGTGAAATAAGATAAACAGACACTGTAGGGTCAGAGGTCACGCTCACACCTGATGTCGGCCACGCTGTCCGCAGCGTCCTTCCTGGTCTCGGTCCGGCTGAAGGAGAACTGAGCCTGGCCTTTCTGCGGCGTGGACGGGTCCTCCGGCAGGAACTCCACGATGTGCGGGTTATCCTCGTTGCGTCGGACGCAGCCTTTGCTGATGACGTGCATGATGCAGGAGAGCACGTCACTGGTGCTGCAGCTGAAGCGCCCGGTGCCCGGAGAGCGAGAGGCTTCCTGTTTCTGACACGAGTCCAGAACCTGGAGGGGACCAACGAGATGTTACAACAACATCCTGACGAGTTATCGGTTATTACAGTCTTACCAGTAGTGGAGCTGAACATGCAAAGTTTGACCAGAGGGTGGCGCTGGCACAAAGACTGATGGGACATTCTGAGCCTCTGTAAATATTTATGTGCAACATTAAAAAGGTTTATATAGCTTTGAGACTGCAGTTCCCATGATGCTTTGGGGGCTGTAAAGTGAGTTAGCTGTGAGCTACAAGTTAAGCCCTGTTGTTTCAGCCTGTATCAGTGTCCATGTAGTCAGAGTTCATCAGCAGCTCCTGTCTGCAGTGGATCCTGGATGTTCAGACATCTGTCACTGATCACTGTGATACTGAAGAACAGCTCTTTGTTCTCTCTGGACGTTTGTTCTGGACATCAGAGATAATGAGAAGTCTCGCTGAATGATTCAACATGAGTTTCATGTCTGTGAGATCAGACCTGACTGAGTGAGGAGGAGGAGGTGGTGGTCACTAAGTGTTTTTAAGGATCTGAATCTCCTCCATCAGCTGTGAGTCTGTGCTGCAGCTCCACCTGCTGACAAACTACAATAACTAACTTCCTGTAGTTTTACACCTGGATGCACCTGTCCCTTTCTCCTCACCTCTCTCCTCCCTCACTCACCCTTTAACTCTCCCCACAGTCTGAAACCTCTGAGGCAAGACTTCATCCTGCGTATTGAGGGCTATGGCTGCCAACATCACATGACATTTTTATCATTTTTATCTTCACGTTAGACAATTAACATTTACTGCCAAAATTAAAACATGTCACTTGTCCAGAGCATCATACTGTCATAATAATGAAATGAAATGTGAAAACTAGCAAACTGGGTTTATGATCTGGACGTGAACGGTTAAGTGTTCATCCCAGCAGGGTTCTCTCAGGACTCTTTTGTACTCTGAAAACTATTTATTTTTTTATCTTTTTTTCAAATATTGGCAGCTACATACATCCATATATTTTGTTTTGTTTGATTAGAATCAAATCAGTTCAAAACTAAATTAAATTCAGTTTGCCCTGAAAGATAAATGTAATAGATTTATGAGAATATTGATCTGCCTGCGTTAGTTTTTCCTGTTTATTCTGTGTCTTTGTGAGTCCTTCCTGTCTCGTCCTCTCTAACCCTTCATGTTATTTAAAGTGTCTCATGCTGTGAACACAATCAGAGCTTTTCTTCTTATCAACTCAAATGATCCTGTCTGGCAGAAACATCTGGAATATTAACATTTGAAGACAAGTGTCTCCATCAGTGTGGGTGTGGCCTCTCTGTGACCTCTGACCTTGAAGACCAGGTTGTCGATGTGCATCTCCTTCTCCTGCTTCATGATGTGGACAATCAGACAGTAGATGTAGTTCCTCTTCCTCTCCAGCGTGCCGGCGGCGTCCTCGTCCACGTTCAGGTACGTCTGTCTGGGCAACAGCTGAACAGACACAGGGACGCTGTCCAGACTGCGAGACGCCACCTGCTGCTTCAACTGCAACACACCTGAGAGCAGACAGAGGTGGGGGGGGGGGGGGGGTGAGTGCGAGAGGAGGAGGAGGATGATGAAGGCCAGCAGTGTGTGTATTGTGTGTCTGACCCTGGCTGGGCTCCTCTGGCTGGCTGCAGATCAGCAGTCCTCCCTCGCTTATGAGCGGCAGCAGCGCGTGCAGCAGGACGGCAGCTGACAGGCCGGTCGCCTGCAGCAGAGCGTCCACACGAACCTCCTACAGAAACGCACAGAGAGCCGACAGTCAGTGAACGCATCAGGGGAAACACAGAGTGGGAAATCTGTACTGACCTCCATCACGTAGACTGGAAGCACATTAATGTCCAGCATGACCAGGAGGAAGGATAAGATAGACCTGTCCTTTCAAACTGACTCTAGATCTATGCATTTAATACCCAGCTTCTTCTTCTGTGTGTGTGTGTGTGTGTGTGTGTGTGTGTGTGTGTGTGTGTTACCTCGTGGCTGTTGAACTGCAGCAGGATGAACATCTGCAGGGTGGAGACGTGCAGCGTCCAGCAGCCGAACTGCAGCTCAGCGTGACCAAGCCACGTCCACTGCAGCCGGCGAGGCTTCGAGTGACTCAGACCGCACATGTACTGACCTGACACACACACACACACACACACACACAGATATACATGTCAGGTGTCACTTTGACTCTTAATAAAGACTCTCTGGGTAAACTGGTCACTAACTGATTATAAACCAGAGTTAAGCCTGGTTTATAACAGGAATAACACCAGTTTATACCAGAGTTATACTGGTCTACCAGTGGGTGTAGAACTGGGTGAACTGGTACTCACTGTGGGTGTAGAACTGGGTGAACTGGTTCAGGTAGGAGCAGAGTTCGGCTGGAAAATGTTTAGTGGGTTCATCCAGGAAGCAGAGCGAGGAGACGGCCCAGCAGCGCGGAGACAGAACCAGAACCTGGACATCTGCCTCCTCCTCTGACTCCGCCCACTCCTCCTCCATCATCTACAGCAACAACGAAAGGACAAACTGCATCAAACTCAAACCTTTCAAAGACAATTCCTGCATGATTTGGCTTCAGCTGAGTCTTTATGGAGCTTTAATGAGAGAGGCGTTGAACCGCTCTGGAACTTGTTCAGTATTTCGTGGAATCAAACACTGATTTTAAACTTTTTTGTGGGTTTTTGCTGACCTGGTCGTGCTCCTGCAGGCATCGGTCCAGCTGCTGCAGGCGGTACAGGTGAAACTCCTGCTGCAGCTCAGCAGACTCGCTCAGGTTCTTCAGCATCTGCTGAGGGAAGCGACTCGGGAAGCAGCTGCCGATCTGATCGATCACGGCGTTCTCCAACCACACGTTCCCCTGAGCCAGCAGCCGGTCGCCCAGGTAGTACCTGGAGAGAGAGAGCGATCAGCATCGCGCTGTAATATTTTAGAGACTCCTGTCTGTCGTCAGTCTGGTTGGTTGGTGTTGTGGCGTTCAGACCTGTAGAAGTGTTCGAAGGTGTTGGCGAGCTCCAGCCCCGACAGGAAGAGCATCGGCTCCAGAAACTGCTGCAGCCGCTCCAGAGTTTCCACGCTGCCGCACGCTGCCCCGCTGGCCTGGATCATCTGGTCGATGTACTGAGCGAAACGCTCGCTCACCTGCACAACACACCATCATCACAGCGTAAAGATCAACTAAAACCTGAGTTTGACCTGAGCAAACAGGAAGCACAGCTTTCATTTATTCCAATCAGGGATGCAGCTTATTTTCAAGAAATCTGCAGATTAGTTTCTTGATTCATCGTTTTGTCCATCACATTTCAGAAAATAACAAAATGCTGCTTGTTTTGTCCGATGAACGTGTGCAGATACTCTTTAACCAAAGTTAAACCAGATTCACCCGTCAGGACTCACGTGCATGGCTCTGAGGATGGATAGCTGCAGCAGGGCGGCGGAGAAGCCGTGTCGGAGGGCGAGGACGAAGGCGGTCTGCTGTCCGAACAGCTCCTCCATGGCGTTCTTTAGCCGCAGGTACAGAGTCCGGTAACGCTCCACGAAGTCCGGCAGACTGCAGCTCGACTCCAGAAACTTCTTCACCTGAGGTGGGAGGGGTTGTGTTTATGTTTCACCAGTGATACTGACGTGTTGCACAGACGATCAACATGGTTACGCTTCGAGCAGCATGCAACTATAAAGCCATTTAAAGATAATATATATATATTTGATGATAAAGAAACAATTTAGAAGTAAACTTACTGATCTTTCTAAAACACTATAGAAAACTTTGGTGTTTAAGGTGACTGTGTCTTACTTGGCGCTGTACCACTCCCTGCCAACAGAGGGCAATGCCTGCGATGCTGCTGCTGCTCTTCACTTTGGCCTTGGCTGAGGAGGACGAGGAGGAAGAAGAGGCCGTGGCAGTGTCTTTGTTTTTACCCTCTTTACCGTCTGGAAGACAAATTTAAAAAGGTTGATTTTCTGAATGAAGTTCGTCATTGACAAATTTAATCAGAAAAATGAAACAGAAATGATAACTGCAGCCAAAAACGTAAAGATAAAGGATCTGTTCTGTCCTTCTTTTCCATCTGAAAAGAAACCACATCAGTGTCGAGACTAAAATGGGAACAGGAAGCCGGCAGTGACAATAAGCAGTCCAAACTGAAAGAAAAAGATGGGTGTAAACGCGTCCTGATGGCTTCAGGTTTGGTTGAAGGAAGCTGAATGTTTCAGTCAGTTCAGACGAGGAGGAGAAAGTGTCAGCTGACGCCCCCTGCTGGACGTGTTGAAACCTAACAGCATTTTCATTGGCAGCTTCCTGTTTGATCTAAAGGTGAGTTTGATTAAACAGTTCATGAACCAGGTTCTGGTTCCTGCCTCTCAAAGGTAAATGTTTGCTGGTCTGGTCTTGTGTTCCACGTTTACGGCACACTGTTGTTCCTTCATCACCATCAACACACACACTGGAATTTGTTCACACACCGTCCTGCTGCCCCAAATACTCACTAGAGACCCACATGTGGATTCATCCGCCGCTGAAAATAGTCCCCAACGTCACTATTTCCTCCTGTTTGTTTGATAAAAACAAACATGAAACTATATATCTGTATATTCTTTACATCTTCAGCAGGAACCAATGGGCTCGGAGCTGAGAGCCACAGACAGGAAGTCTTTTCACAGTCTGGTCATGGGATTATTTTTTAAAATAATCACTATAGAATAACACCAAACGTATACTCTAACGTCAGCGGATCATCTGAGACGAGGATCGCTCAAACAGGAAGTGGAAAGACGTTTTTTATGGACTGACAGTTGGAAGGTCAAACAGCAGGGGGGACGTGACGACTTCCTGTCCTCATTTGGACATATGAAATGTCACAGAGCAGAGTGTAAACAAACAAAATGGCCTCCAGACTCAGCTGTTACTTACTCTTCAGCTCTTTGCTTCGGTTGAGACCTTCTGAAAACAAAAAAAACTCTTTAAACATGGAAGACGACTGAAAACACTCTTCTCACTGCTGCAGGTATTATTATCATTATTATCATTATTATCATTGGAGACTGTAGGAGCCTGTACCTGCACGCTGTGTATTACAGACTGTTGTTATCAATAGGAACGATGGACAAAACTCCAACATGATGCTGGATGATGAGACTCACTTGATTTGACGGGGGGTCTGAGCTCCTCGCTGTCCGGTGAGCTCGTGTCTACGTGGACCAGAAGGTGTGTGAGCCGCCTCACTCTGGAGTTAAAGATGGCCGCCCGGCTTTTACAGCGGCGTGCCGACTCAGCGTTATCCAGATATTCACTGAGCAGCCAGGACAGAGGGCTGGACGCCGAGGATTCTGGGTAAACACAGAGGGAGCAGAGAGGGATTCAGATCTGTGCGTGTGAGCTTGTATTGCTATCTTTGTGAGGACCAATTCAGTTTCAAACCATCGTGGTGGGGACATTTCTGCATTGTGAGGACAGTGTGATGTTGTGTGTGTGTGTGTGTGTACCTGACAGTGTGTGTGTGTACCTGACAGTGTGATGTTGATGTGTGTGTGTGTGTGCCTGACAGTGTGATGTTGATGTGTGTGTGTGTGTGTGTGTGTGTGTGTGTGTGTGTGTCTGACAGTGTGATGTTGATGTGTGTGTGTGTGTGCCTGACAGTGTGATGTTGATGTGTGTGTGTGTGTGTGTGTGTGTACCTGACAGTGTGATGTTGATGTGTGTGTGTGTGTGTGTGTGTGTGGTGTACCCTGAAGCGGTGTGATGTTGATGTGTGTGTGTGTGTGTACCCTGACAGTGTGATGTTGATGTGTGTGTGTGTGTGTGTACCTGACAGTGTGATGTTGATGTGTGTGTGTGTGTGTGTGTGTGTACCTGACAGTGTGATGTTGATGTGTGTGTGTGTGTGTGTACCTGACAGTGTGATGTTGATGTGTGTGTGTGTGTACCTGACAGTGTGATGTTGTGTGTGTGTGTACCTGACAGTGTGATGTTGTGTGTGTGTGTACCTGACAGTGTGTGTGTGTGTGTGTGTGTGTGTGTGTGTACCTGGCAGTGTGATGCTGTGTGTGTGTGTGTACCTGGCAGTGTGATGTTGTGTGTGTGTGTGTGTGTGTGTACCTGGCAGTGTGATGTTGTGCGTGTGTGTGTGTGTACCTGACAGTGTGATGCTGTGGACGATGGGGGTGATCAGAGCCTCCCAGCAGGTTCGGCCCAGAGCTTCAGCCGCCTCGGCGTCAGGCAGGAAACGATCTGCGAACATCTGCTCGTGTCTCAGAGCGCTGTTCAGTCTGAACACACACACACACACACACACACAGAGTGTATTAACATTACGACTGCAGTATTTCGGGTGAGTATGCTGCAGTAACAGCAGCAGTATTACTGCAGTATTTACTTGTTGAAGAGCTGCAGCAGCTGCGTCTTGTCCTCCATCACCTCCTGACACCAGGTGTGGGCCTTGGTGCTGTAGAACAGGTAGGTCCGACAGCACAGCTGCTCCTTAAACACCGGCCAGAACGTCGGCTTCGGACCCAGAACCTCAAATCCATGGACCCGAGTGTCGATACCCCCCTGTCAGACACGGGAGAGGGAGGGGGGTCAGTAGATGGATGGGGATGGGGGTGTGTGTGGGGGGTGTGTGTGTGTGTGTGGGGGGGGGGGGGGGGGCAGGATATGACAGACAAACAGTGGAGCTCAGAGTCTGACCTGCTGACATCTCTTGACCCTGATCTGGATGATGGACCAGAACCTGGTCATGTTCTCCAGGAGAACCACCCGACTGGCCGACGGAGTCACATTCACCTGCACACACACAAACACACCAGGACATGTTGGATCAATGCTACACACACACACACACCTGGTGGGATCGTTGACATTTCAAACCTAGAGAACAGCAAACTGCAAACACACCGACTTCACAGTGCCTTGTACCGTGATGTGTTCACTGTCATCACGTTAAGTCAGCGAGGGTGCGAGGGGAGAAAATGCACCATCAGATGGGACTTAAGACGACTCAGATTTTATGGTTTTATTCTGAATGGTTCTTCTTCAGGTCTTTACAAAGTATTACAGAGGTGCATAGAGTTGCTGTGCTTTTTTGAGCTGATTAATATTCTTATATTCACACCATCTGACATGTCTGTTTCTCTTAAATCCAGATTATAAACAGACTAATCTAGATTATCCAGCCGGTGCATATTCTCTGTTTCATTATCAAACCTCACTACATGAATGATAAATAATGGGTGATTTTTAGAGTGAAGTCTGCACCCAAAACAGATACTCACAGCCTCTGTAACAACAGGCCTGATAGGTCCACGACTCTTGGACGTTTGGATTCAGCCGGACTCTGCCTGCATTACAGAGGAGGACGAGGAGACTCACCGTGTTGAGCTCCGTGTTGATGTTGGTGGGCTCGTCTCCTCCCAGAACCAGGATCCGGGCTGGCATGTAGCTCGAGTCCTCGCTGGCCACCAGGATGGCCAGTTGTCTACATACATACATACATACATACATACATAAACACACACACACACACACACACACACACACACACACCAGGCTTTATCTGCTACTGTTTTTATTTCTCAGATATATTTAAATATTTTTTCTATTCTTAATAACTATTTTTATATTTCTGTTGCTTTTCTGTTTTGGACTATAGATTGTTGTTGTTTATGGTTTAAAGCCTGGCTGCCAAACAGACTTCACTGGGACGATAATAAAAGTTGTAGTTTGCAGTATTCGCAGGATTTGTAGTAAGGGCCTGAAAATACACTGCAACTCTGCATTTGCAGGTATGTGTACATATGTTGCGTAGTACTGTAGTAGTACCAGTAGTATAAACAGTATCTTGTACCTGATGACGACTCCTTTGTGCATGTAGATGTTAATGAAGTGCGAGCCGGTGCAGCCATTGGACTCCCAGTAGGTTTTGGGGTTCTTGTCGGTCAGTTTGTTAGCTCGATGGTGATTGGAGGAAACCTCCACCTTCTCCCAGCACTTATCCTCCTTCAACTCCACACTGGAACCTGAACACAGCACCAACGTTATTAAATGTTTCCTTCTCACAAACAGGAAAATGAACAACATGGTTTGGTGTAAACAGACCTTGGCAGAGGTTCCTGAGGAACACGTCAAAGAAGGGGATGTTGATTGGTTGATGGCTGCGACGATGCTCCTCAATCTGACCCAACACCATCTGACAGGAAACAGGAAGTAGACCAGGTAAGACACTTCATGACAGGAAGTATTGTTTGTTGTGTGGCTTTCTTTACCAGTGACTGTTTGATACATCCTATTTTAATCAAATAACTTCAACTCAACTTCAGACTTCAGTAAGGGTGTAATACCCCGTTTGACCACACAGACTGGCTGACATTCAGCAGCAGTCACGACCCAGAGAGGCGCCGTTTCCCTCATGTGAGGAAACACCATAAAAAATGGCGACCCAAATTAAATTTAAGACTTTTTAAATACCGCAATTTAATAACTGTTTTACGGTCACACTGGACAAAGAATGACAGAAAACCAGTAGGAACAATAAAGCCTACAATTAATTCATTAAGTACATGAATGTATTGACATTTATATTACATTTCGTCTGTACCTCTCAGCTGCATATAACAATAATTCCTAGTGATAATAATCAACTTGACCTGGATCCAGATACGTGGCAGGAAATAGACGGATGGATTAACCAATCAAACAATTTGTTGAGGAAACTGAATTCAATTTAGGACTTTTCAGCAGCGTGTGGGGAAGACGTCAGAGCAACAAAATAAGAAGTTTGATTAAACTGACAGTGAGAGCTACTTCTGGCAGTAAAGGGGGTTCTGGCTTACTTTGATTTCTCAGAGAAGCCCCCCTTAAATATTAGGGGGACCACAAAGGGGTCCAGGTTTAAATGTCAAGGCTTGTTGCCAGTTTACTGTTTAGTAGCTGTTATCAGTGCTGCTATGAGCGATCACAAATACTGATCAAATCTTGAAAAAGGCAGAAAGGATCATCAGTGACCACACACAAAGCTGCTGCCATCAGCAGTTGGATTGGGATCTGATTGTGTGTTTTGGGGGGTTTTTACGAATGAAGTCTTTTGAACTGAATTGACACCAGAGCCACAAATACTCAAGATCTAGTTTCAAAGTGGTCCTAGCAGTTCTAGGAGTCAGTTTAGTGTTTCCATGTGTCTGTTTAGAGTCCCTGAACGCCCTGCTCTGTCTCCCGTTTACCTGGATGCATCCTGCGAGGACGCTGGTGGTCATCTTCTTGTAGAGGCTGGCGTACTTCTCACAGTCGGTGATGAGGTCTCGGAGCTCTGTGACCAGCAGCAGGTTGGTGCTATGTTTGTCCAGAGCCTTCACCAGAGCCTCTTTGGTCCCCAGACGGCACATCACCACCGCGTAGTCTTTGTTCAGAGACGCCAGCCGGTACAGGAAGCGGATAAACAGCTGGACCACCTGAACAACCAATCACAGAAGGTTAACGTACATCACCAGGTGTGTTTGAGCCACCTGCTCCTGGTCCGTACTGACCTCTCTGTCGTTGATGAAGGCCGTCATGGAGGACAGGCAGGGCTCGATGCTCTCGTGCCACGGCAGCATGTCCTCCTGGTAGTTGTCCAGGAACTTGTTCAGGATCCTGCAGGAACAAAACAGCCAATCAGACGAGCTCCACAACAACAGCATCATCATCGGGGTCACAGGTCACAGGCTGAGGTTGGTCATTACCTGAGAATGGAGAGCTGGACGGCCCGGTCGGCTCGGTGCTGCTCCATCAGACGAACCAGGTCCTGGTAAGTGTCACGACTGTGAATCACCTGAATAAACAGCAATAATCAATACTTCAGACACATGCAGTAAAAAGTACAATATTACCTCTGAGACGTGGTGGAGTACAAGTAGAAAGTTACATAAAAAGAAAATACTCAGGTAAAGTACAAGTACCTCAAATTGAGTCCAGTACGTGAGTAAATGTACTTAGAAAGTGTGTGTCCTGTTGCAGCTTGTTAGTCAGAGATGGTCGCTGAGAGACTTCCTGTGATCTCAATAGCTCAGAAGCCAAAACAGCAGGAGGAGACTGAGAGAGCAGACTCAGAAACCTGATCTGGATCTGACTCGCAGACTGAGAATGTTTTCAGCTCTCTCAAATCTTTTGTTGTCATTATACTGTGTGTGTGTGTGTGTGTGTGTGTGTGTGTGTGTGTGTGTGTGTACCTGGCTGCGTTCCTCCTCCAGCTGTGAGGTGTCGTCACACAGCAGCTGCTCCAGAGTCTGGATCACCTCCTTGGTGGCCGTCAGCTCCTTCAGACTCACAACCAACATCTGCAGCTCCGTGTCCTTCAGGTCCAGCGGCTCACGACACCCTGAAGACAGATCAGAGTGCAGCCATGTTCCCAGGCATGAAGCCTGCTCAGTGTTCTTCTTACAGTCTGACTCTTCACTTCCTGCCTTCATCAGGTTTATCTCAGCTGTTCTTTTCTTTCTTTGACACTTAAGATTTTATTAGATCTTTTTTTATGTCGAGAACAAAAGCACAGCAACATCATCAGGCACAGTGACATCCACATCAAAGCATTACAAACATTACATACCGTATCTCCTCAGATAGAGGCCGGGGCTTTTATTTACCTGAGCTGCAGAAGGTAGCAGGTCTTTATCTGAAGCAGGCTTGTATTAGAGGCAGGCCTTTAATTCTAATTTCCTCTGTTTGAGTATAATTGGTCATATTTTAGTACGAAGACTGGTTTTGATCCGCTCGTTTGCCCTGTTAAAGTTACTGCATTACGCTGTTACTCAATACTTCCTGTATCAGTTTCAAATTAAAAGCCCTCTAGCGTTTAAGTGGACAGAAACCCTTACCATTCATTTCTGAACAAGGCTTTTATTGTCAAACATTTGCAGGAAATGTGTTGTGGAAAACACATTGACTTGAAAGGTTCCCATACAGTGCTTGAAATGTGGCTGCTGCCATCTTGTTGCGCTTGTACATTACTACAACACACAGTTTGGCTGAGACATTAACACACACACACACCTACAGTGACTGAAATCAGACAGTAACACTTTAGATGAGTAATCCAGAACAACAGTGCTGAAAGCAGCATGATTATATTGTTGACTTTAGACAGTAACTAGATTTTAAGCAGGTGGTGAGGATGAGTTAATTCCAACAAATTCATTTTTAAAGATTAAGATGCATTTAGTCTCAGCTGTTGTTTTCAAATGTCTGCAGCTGGAGGAGGTTTAAACTTGGTTTAATGAAATGTTTGTTTCTTTGCCATGTTTGTGAAACCTGCACAGATTTATTTCTACCCGTCTCTCAGCTGAAGCTAATTCAGTGTCATTATAAAGTTCCCAAAAGCTTCATTGTGTTTGGCAACAGTTTGGTCGCCTCAAACACAACTAAGATTCAAAAACAGGGCTTTAATAATAATTATGACATCTGCTTAATAAAACCGGTGGATGTTTAGTTTAACATGTAAACCCACTCAGCAGGGTTGAGTTACTCTGACTGCAACTGTACACATGCTTTAATGTCATAGTCGTTTCCCCCAAACTGATTTTATTCTGTAGTTTTTACGGCTTCTTGGTTTTGAAGGTCACTCTGTGTGAAGTCCTGTGAACCTCTGTGTTTGAAATGTGCTGCCTTTCCTTTATCTGTTCACACGCTGTCTTCTTGGGTTTGTCTGTTCGTTTGCATTAAAAAACTATTACGGATCATTTCCTGTTCCTGATTATATACAAGAAACACTGCGTATCAGTACTGACTGAGATGGGATTATTCACAGTGTGTTCCACAACACACGACCTTCATAATGTCAACAGCTGGTTGTGGTCGTGTGGCGTTGAGCGGTACCTTTGCTCTCCAGCTTGTGCACCATGGAGATGTGGTTGAGGGCGATGATGGCCAGCATGGTCTCCGCTCTGGACAGAGTCAGACACTTCATGAGGACGGAGGTGACGTCACAGGCCACCAGCTGCTCCGCCAGGCTCTTGTGGTTGGAGATGAGCATGATGATGACCAGCAGGCCGTTACGCACCGACAGCATGCAGCTGCACAGACAATCAATAATCAACAATTAACAACAGGAACCAAATCACGAGAGAGAGTAAAACCTGAACCTGCAGCAGTCCGTTACCCTTTAGTCTTGAGCATGAGGTCGATGGCGGCGGGGATGGCTCCCAGCAGGCCTTTGGAGCCTTCGGGCGTGGCCGAGCCAATGCTGGCGAAGATCTCCAACATCATCTGAGTGCCGGACTCCGAGAGGGGGAGGCTGCTGCCAACGCTGCGGAGGTCGTGTTTACTGGCTCCGGTGATCACCTTCAGAGTCTGACAACAACGACAGCACAGGCTCACAGCTGACTTTGATTCTTACTGACACATTTCTGTCAGGAGCAGAAAATATATTACCGAATTATTTCTTCTGATTCAAAAACTGTCTAAGAACCATGAAGGTCTGAGGACTCAAACCTTAATGAAGTGCTACAAGTGATCCAGTGTGTGTGGGGCGTTCAAGTGATCCACTGTGTGTGGGACGTTTCTGCTCTAAACTTTTCCTAAATGAAGTGTCATTTTATTTAGTTCCGTCACCAAACTCGGTGATGTTTTTCCTCTGTTTTTACAACAAAATCAATCTTAGAGGCTGAAGAGCAGATTCAACCTTCTTATACTTTCTTTTTAGTAATTTTTAAGTAAGAAAAACAATCTCTCATAAACATACATGTGTATCGTGTTGTTGCTGCTCTTCATAGAGTGAAATATTCAAACCACAGACTCCATGTTTTTTAGTCTGCATCAGTCAATCGGATTGAAATATTATCTCAAACCCATCTGGTGTGGTGAGTTTAAAGGTGTGTGGTGTGTTTCTCACTGCGAGCGCCAGCTGCTGGACGTGGGTCACGGTGGAGAACTCCTGCATGCAGGACAGGATGGCTTTGACTCCCCCCTCGGTGGCAAAGGAAACCCTCCACTCGTATTTGAGCATGAGGAGGTGAGTGAGTCTCAGCGTACAGATCAGCAGGTCTTTAGAGGACGAGCCCAGCAGCTCCACCAGCAGCTTCAGCACCTTGTCCCTGTCAGAGGACAGACAGACCCCACAGGGTGAGACTCCATTGTCTGACGTCTGCAACACATCACCAGCTGGTTATTCATGTCAACATCACAAAGGCTGTCAGACTTTCTAAGGTGGCCTCTGGAAACGATCCACTCTCCCTCAGTCTCCAGAACTACACATCAGCTCTGTGTATTTACTGGAACTCTCTTAGATGCCCTAAACCAACCTGAGGATTTATCTTGTCACACAGTGGATAAAGAAGATGAAGAAGAAAAAAACCTTTGTTCTGCAGCACAAACTTAAAGGGTAACTCCAGTATTTTTAAAGCTGGGCCCTATTTTCTAATAGTTACAGTTACAGATAAGTTTTGGAATTGGTCCAGTAGATCACCACCGCCAGCAGCTGCGAACGGGCTGCAACGTAATCCTTGTGCATAACTGCGCCTGTCAAAGTATGTCCACTAAAAGTGCTTGTTTTTGCCACCGACTCTGTTTCGGACTGTTATTCGAAGAGTCTGACAACATTATGGAAAGGATCCCTACAGAGACAGACCATTTTGGTAAAGAGTAAGAACCAGAAACACGCCGTCTTCCTGCAACAACTCAGCTCTCGCCATAGGTCACGGTGCTGAGCTTCTGGCGGTAACCGCCAGGCTTTTGCCAATCAAACAGAAGGAAGCGGGGCATCGCGGGTCAGAAAGAAGAGCTGATGATGCTGCTGTCTGAACACCCAGAGTTCAACACGGCGCAAGCTGCTAATAAGGACAACCAGAACATTCAAGGCATTTTGATTTGAGTAGTTCCATCCAGCAGGACCTGACATGGTATTTAAATAAAACAATACATTCCACTTGCACATCAAATTGTGGAACCAAGGATTGAAGCCTATTTTCTTGGGGAATTATTTCTACAGCGCCGAGCTAGCTTGCGCAGCTACTACTGTGGCAAATGCGTGGTTTTCAATTTGATTTGCAACCTAGTTTACGCGTTGTAGGCTTTTGGGTGGGTTGCATCAATGCGATTGGCCTTTAAGAACAAATTTGTTATTTGTGAAGAAGTTAATTTTATTGCCGCCCACCTTGCCTCAAATATTCACCGGCTCTGTGTATTTCCTGGAGCATTCCCCTAATCAGGCCTATCTCTGTAGTGGTTTCTCACCGTATGGTCTGGGCGGAGTCGCTCCTCATGGAGTTCTTCTCCTGGGCCCCCTTCTCATCCAGCAGCCTGGTGATGAAGAAGACGGCGGCCAGCTGCTGGGTCTGGTCTGAGCCCGACCCCCCCTTCTTCAGGATGTCCACCACCTCCCCCAACTTCTCCAGCACCGTCTTCTTTCCCTGGACCCGCGGGTTGTTAAACACTGCAGGGAGGACAGTAGTTTTCAAGACTGTCACAATGTCAACTGCGTCACCAACAACAACAACATGAAAAACAAGCTGCAGGTGACTGAATGTTTTGATGGTAGAAGCCACTCCACCAGCAGCTGTATGCTTTCAGTATATTTCAGTGTCCCTCCTGAAGGTGACCAGAAACTGCAACTTTATTTTTGTTGAGTAAACATCACCAACATAACACGTTGAGTAACCCCCCCCCAGGACACCCGTCTCCCACCTTTGATCTTGTCCTCCAGGTCGTCGGGGTATTTGCTGTCGTCCTCTGTGGGCAGCTCGCTCTCCGTCTCCTGGCTGCCGCAGCCTGAATCAGCAGGAAGTTCCTTCTTTGCTTTCTTAGAGACGGAGCCCATCGCTGAGGAAGAGGAGGTCGAGGCTGAAGATGAAGAGGAGGAGTTCTGTCCTGCTCCTCCTCCTCCTCCTCCTCCTCCTCCTCCTCCCAGGCCGGACGAACCCAGAGAGCTTTCAGCTGGAAAACAAACCACAGTCAGATTCGTCGACAATGCTTTATGAACATAGTCGTCTCTCCCTGTCCTCACCCAGCAGCTCTTCGTCCTCCAGGCTTCCTCCTCCTCTCCTCAGGTAGTGTTTGGAGAAGGTGTGAGAGCAGAGCAGGTCGCTCAGGCACGACGATGGCAGCTTCTGCTTCAGGTAGTGAAGCAACTTCTTAGCCACGTCTCCGGGGACAGACAGACCAATCAAAGATGAGTCGTCAAGCTCTGCCTCCTGGAGAACACAGACAGACAGAGTGGCAGGTTTAAAATGAGCCATGTCATGTAATCAGTATGTTAACTAGGTTTCTCCAGTAATCTGATTTCTTAAACATCATGTGAACTAGAAACCTGGTTTCTGTAATCTGGTTCAGGTCCTGAACCCTACTGGACCCCTCCATTGGGTCACAAGTTTAATCTGAGTTGTGGATAAGTGGTTAGAAAAGAAGAAGAAAAACTCTGCTGCACAAACTCATGCTGGGTTTCTGTTTCTCTCACCTGGTCGTCAAGGCTCTGCAGCAGGACGCTGTTGACCTCCTGCTGCTGTTTCGGCTCCAGTTTCTTGATGAAGAAGAGGATCTCCCACCACTCGGCCCGACTCAGAGCCAGCTGCTCCCTGTGCAGACCCTCAGACAGGTATGGCAGAGAGTAGAGACCCCCGGGGGGCTTCGAGAAGAATGTCTGACTCACTGAGGGAGCAGAAGAAGAAGAAACGTGTTCACCTTCTGCAGTCAGATGGTGGATCCTTCAGGTGCTGCTCAGTGATCAGGTCTTACCAGCGGTGAGTTTGAGCGTCTCTGTCAGGGTCGAGGCCTTCTCCTGCGTCTCCTTCTCAGCCTGACTGCTGCTGCCGCTGCCCAGTATCTCCACCATGTGCCAGTGGACCCAGTAAGTCCTGGACAGGGAGTTCCAGTACACCTGAACACAACACACAGACAAGGGGGGCAGTACAGTAGGGATCAGGGTCTGGAAGGAGGCAAACTGTTTCTCCACAATCTGAACTGGATTAAAGTCAGTGGTTTTCTGTGTGTGGAAACACATTCTGCTGGTGTGCCTCACACAGGGCACCATGTTGTCCTCCTGGGTTAAACAAACCAGGTCTCACGAACAGGTTCAAGGTTAGTGTCGTTTATGTAAGAACCACAGACATCTACACAGCTACATATCAATTACATATCCTACATATCTTCATACATTTTCTCTTGTGATGTTTCTATTTTTACATATTGCCAGTCTTATTGTTCACTGTCCCTGTTTTGTATCCGTTTCCTCACCTGAACAGGTGGCGAGCCGTCGTTGCTATAGCGAAACTCTCCTTCGTCTCCGGCGCTCACCTCCTCGTAGTCCTCCAGCATGCGGACCATCATGCCACTCTTCAGGTTGTCCTGGACGTACTCCACGTAGGCCGAGCGGCTGGCAAAGTCAGAGCGTGTTTTGTATCCATTTCCCGTCTTCTTCTTGGGTGGTGTAGCGGCGGGAGCTGCTACAGTGGCAGTGAGGACAACGGGGGAGGCGCAGAACCGAGGCTGGAAGATGGACCTGAGGACGGGGCGGGACGCATCCTCCACCTGCTCCTCCCCACCGGCCCCTCCTCCTCCCAGGCGTTGGGTGGAGCCATCGGGAGGCTGGCGGTTACGGTCCCAGCCCATCACACGGACCAGCTCTGAGATCAGGTTGGCCATGGCCATGGTGAAGTCGAACTCTCGCTGGACGCGGAGGTGTTCCGTCTGGTGGGCG
This sequence comes from Macquaria australasica, assembly GCA_005408345.1. NCBI lineage: Eukaryota > Metazoa > Chordata > Actinopteri > Centrarchiformes > Percichthyidae > Macquaria > Macquaria australasica. The sequence goes on from SEMN01000818.1 coordinate 19,254, forward strand.
GTGCTGGAGGAGGAGGAGGCAGGGGAGGGGCTGGCGTCCTGTCTGTCAGAGCTAGACTCCGCCCCCGCCGTGTTGAGCTTGTCCATCAGAGACGTGACGCACAGGTAACGCTTCACCAGAGAGAACAGCAGCTTCCCGGGTATCTGAGCAGCGAAAGGAGAGTCATGAACCAACACCCGAAACAACAACAACAACTATAACTATATCACCTTACATACACACAATGCAATTCAATAACCTGTCAGTAAGATTCAGTAAAAGTCAGGGTACAGACGACTTCACAGTGAGATTAACCAGGTGGGTCTGAAGATGTTTCTTAAAGGAAATGACAAAAGTGCACGGCAGATATTGTTGTATAAAGTAAATAAACAAAGATCAAAATGATAAAAAAGGAACGGTCAGAGACAGATATCTACATAACTAACAGGACAGGACACATGCAGAGTTTGGTGGACTAACCCTTTAAGGCTTGGTTATCTCACCTATAGAAAGTGTGTTTACCTGAGGCAGGTGACATGTGTTTACCTGTGGCAGGTGAATCCCTTCGAAGGAGATGCCGTGTTCCTCTGATGACGTGGTTTCAGCGAACAGCTCCAGCAGAGTGTAGCGGTTATCAAAGTCCATGTGCTGCTCGATGCCATCCTGCTGACTGAGAGACAGCAACACGTAGGCCCGACTTCCTGCAGAGGAGACAGGAGGACACAGCGTCAGAGACACCGTCAGAGACAGGAGGACACACCGTCAGAGACAGGAGGACACAGCGTCAGAGACACCGTCAGAGACAGGAGGACACACCGTCAGAGACAGGAGGCCACAGCGTCAGAGACACCATCAGAGACAGGAGGACACAGCGTCAGAGACAGCGTCAGTCACAGGAGGACACAGCGTCAGAGACAGTGTCAGAGACAGGAGGACACAGGAGGACACAGCATCAGAGACAGGAGGAGACACCATCAGAGACAGGCCACACCGTCAGAGACACCATCAGAGACAGTGTCAGAGACAGGAGGACACAGCGTCGGACACACCGTCAGAGACAGGAGGACACACTGTCAGAGACACCATCAGAGACAGGAGGACACAGTGTCAGAGACAGGAGGCCACAGCATCAGAGACAGGAGGACACAGCGTCAGACACACGGTCAGAGACAGGAGGACACAGCGTCAGAGACACCGTCAGAGACAGGAGGACACACCATCAGAGACAGGAGGACACAGCATCAGAGACAGGAGGACACAGCGTCAGAGACAGGAGGACACAGCATCAGAGACAGGAGGACACAGCGTCAGAGACAGGAGGACACAGCGTCAGAGACACCGTTAGAGGCAGGAGGACACAGCATCAGAGACAGGAGGACACACCGTCAGAGGCAGGAGGACACAGCGTCAGAGACAGGAGGACACACCCGACCGGACACACACCTGATCACTCCTTCAGTATTTTACTGTCCTGAATCAATACTGTTGATCAAATGTGCTATGAGAGAACTAGAGCGCCCCCTGCAGGAGAGGAGCTGAATCCTTTAAACCACAATGAAGCAGCACTGTGAAATTCCTCCATGTGACTGAGATCAGAGAAACGCAGTGACATCTCACTCTGTTGTTTCTACAGAACAAACTGAGCAGAACCTGAAGTCAAACAGCCTGTTGAGAGCACCAAGCTTCCTAATGTGGGCGCATAAGGGTGCAGCAACATTTATCAAATTACTGTTCATTTATTGTGGGATTTTAATAAAGTTTCACCACATTAAAAAAAAAAATCTGCAACACTTACACCGATCAGCCATAACATTATGACCACTGACAGGTGAAGTGAAGAACATTGATTATCTCATTACAGTGGCACCTGTCAGTGGGGGGGATATATTAGGCAGCAAGTGAACATTTTGTCCTTGAAGTTGATGTTGGAAGCAGGAAAAATGGGCAAACGTAAGAATGTGAGCGACTTTGACAAGGACCAAACTGTGATGGCTAGACGACTGGGTCAGAGCAGCTCCAAAACTGCAGCTCTTGTGGGGTGTTCCCGGTCTGCAGTGGTCAGTACCTACCAAAAGTGGTCCAAGGAAGGAAAACCGGTGAACTGGCAACAGGGTCATGGGAGGCCAAGGCTCACTGATGCACGTGGGGAGCGAAGGCTGGCCCGTGTGGTCCGATCCAACAGTAGAACTACTGTAGCTCAAACTGCTGAAAAAGTTAATGCTGGTTCTGATAGAAAGGTGTCAGAACATACAGTGCATCACAGTTTGTTGCGTATGGGGCTGCGTAGCCGCATTCTGGTCAGGGTGCCCATGCTGACCCCTGTCCACCGCCGAAAGCGCCTACAATGGGCATGTGAGCATCAGAACTTGACCACAGAGCAATGGAAGAAGGTGGCCTGGTCTGATGAATCACGTTTTCTTTTACATTATGTGGATGGCCGGGTGCTTGTGGGTCGCTTACCTGGGGAAGGCATGGCACCAGGATACACTATGGCAGGGGTGTCAAACTCATTCAGTTCATGGGTCACATACAGCCCAATTTCATCTCAAGTGGGCTGGACCAGTAAAACCATTGCATAATAACCTATAAATAATAACACCTCCAGATTCTTCCCTTTCTTTTATGTGAAGAAGTACATTCTGAAAATGTTCACAATTAATTAACAGTACATATACAAAACAGATGATGAACAGCCTGAGATGTCTTAAGAAAAATAAGTGCAATTTCAACAATATGTCTACTGTTATTATGTGCATTACAATTTACAAATCACAGTGGACCTTCAAAGGCACGAAACGTTTTCTTGGAAAACCCAACACTCTGTGTCCTCTTTTCTCCTCTTTGACAAAGACATATTCCACTGGTGGCTCCTGCATTAACAGTAGCCTTTGCTCGACAGTGTTGGGCCATGTACAGTGTCTATAAGCAGGTGGGATCTATATTAGCATATCAAGCATAGGGCCTGCTACTAGCACGTGGGAGAAGTTAGGCTTCAGAGCTTTCTGCCAGAAAGGCTTGGTGCCTGCTGTTCTTATTAGGACAGTGCAGTAGGAATAGCAGTGCATTTTACTGAAAAATTGGAAGTAATGACTTCTCTGCTATTTTCACACTTTGCAAAGTCATCTAGTGGGCTGGATTGGACCCTCTGGCGGGCCGTAAGTTTGACACCCCTGCACTATGGGAAGAAGGCAAGCCGGCGGAGGCAGTGTGATGCACAACACGCTTTCCAGCTCGGGCACTTTTCAGGAGCCCTGCCCTCAACACAGTCTGACAAGACTCAATCTGAGCCGACCAACGAAACTCAAATCAACTTTCATCAGTAACTTCACATATATAGAGATGAGACATGTCTAATTCAGCTCAGCAGGTGATCAATCAATCAATCAATCACACTGTATGATCGCTTTCAGAGCAGCACGTCACAATGTATGGAAGAGTTTTTACATGTTGGGAAAGGTCGAGACAAACTATAGGAGCCATGTATATTTACATCATTTGTTTATTGCTCATCTCACCTATTACGTATGGCATGATGTCACGTGGGTTGGTCTGGCAATAATCACGGTCTATTTAGTCACCTGTTCACCTGCATGGCGGGGACTGAGAGGGGGTGAGTAGGGTTCTCACATTTTCTGTTGAACGCAAATCGCACTGCAAATCTCATCATCCACGTTCATTTTTGCACATATCATTTCATGTATTGGATTTCTTTCTGTTGGACAATAAAATTTTAAAACGCATAACTTCAGGAGTGGAACTGGATCATTCAAACGGCGCGTCATACATGCTTGTTCCCTGCCTCAGCCTCTCAGCGGCTTATGGTGGTTTTGAGAAGTCCCTACATTTAGTCAACAGAAAATCGGAAAGGACAACAGTGGAATTCCTTGGACTGAATCACGTTTGGACTGCTTTGTTGGACTCGGCGATCACGCCACTGAAGGAAGGATTTGGAAACGGCGACTGGAACCGGAGAAGTGATCGGCCCGACATTAACGCACACAACTAATGCGGTATGTAGTAACTTTATTGATTCTGACTGTGTATTGGTTGTTTGGACACAGTTCATGAATGGTTACTGCCGCTAGTCTATTGGGGACGAAATAGATGTTTTTGTGACGCGTTTGTGTGCTGGTTATGTCCGCGGCTCCGATCTCCGTTTAATTGTCTTGGCTATGGCTGTGGGCCGGGTGTCGTGGTTCACGTGTTGCTAAACTAAACGCTGGGTTATCGGCTTTGAATGCAGTTCATGCTGTTGTGGTGGCAGTGGAGTTGAATGTCGCTTATTGGCCGCATGCTTGGATATATTGATCATGCTGTGTTGACTGCTACACTGGGAAATCCTAAGGATGAGTGCAAGTTCAGTGCAAGTTGCTCTGGAAGGGATGAATCTAAGAGACAAAGAAAACTCACTGTCAAGGCTTTGGCAGGAAAAAATACAAAAGCTTCAGAAAGAACGACAAGCAAACTAACAAAATCAAAACTCTCATTCATTCTATAAAGGATCTGATGCAAAAAGATGACAATGCTTCTCTTGTACGATCACAGTTGGAGAATTTAACAAAATTGTGTGATGATACAACTGTACAACATGAAGCAGTGATTCCCTTACTGCCTGAAGAGGAACAGGAAAAACAGAATGAATGGTTTATGCGCATCACTAAGTGTAACACTGGATTTATTGATGATGTAAAGACATGGTCATCTGAACTTGGAAGACACTGTCCTGACAACATGAATGTGGAGACAGCACTTCGTCCTCATAACTGACCAACATGTCCAGGATGAAACTCACACTTCAGTTGTCAAATTGCCTGATACCATGACACAAGACACACAAGATGAAATTAAACCAAGCGACAATGTATCAAATGTCGGAAGTAGAAAATCGGGCAGACAAAGTTCTTCAGGAAGCAGGAGGTCCAGTCATTCAACCGCCTCTTCGGCACGCATTAAAGCCGAGGCAGACATGGCTGCTCTCATCGCACGGAAACATTTATTGAAGGAGAAACATGATTTAGAAGAGCAAGAGGAGCAGCTAAGGAAAAGGAAAGAACAATTTGAACTTCAAGTTGAAGTCGCAGCCTCCTTGGCTAAAGTGAATGTGCTCAGAGGGTCTTCTATTCCAAGTGTTGCATCTTCAACATCTAATGGCATGGAATCATACTTTGCGAGAGGACAAAATGGAAAGAAAACTCTCAATGCAGAAGCTAGCTCATTCCTCCCTCTAAGTGTTCAGCAGGATGGACAAATTCTGCCAGCAGGTGGCAAGGTTGATCCTCACCTAATGGGAGCAAGACCTAAGGATGGAAATGGAAAACTTCAACCTCAAACCACATTATTGGCATACACAGAGCCCCAGAAACACCAGAACACATCACAAAGTACCAAAGCAGACATTCCTTCATCAAATGTAACCTCCCACAATGCAGCAGTGGTGTCAGGAAGCATCGATCAGAATCCTGTATTTACAATCATGGAGAAACAAAATGAAATAACAGCTTTGTTGGTTCAACAACATCTCTCTCATGTCTCTCATCCTTGCCAAACCAAGAGATTCAAGTCTTTGATGGTGATCCTTCACAATATCAAACATTTATTTGGGCATTTGAGGACCGCATTGAAGGCAAGACCGACAACCCAAGAGACTGCTTACACTTTCTCGATCAGTACACCAGGGGGCAGCCAAGGGAACTTGTTCAAAGCTGTCAGCATATGGCTCCTGATAGAGGTCATGCCACAGCCAAAACATTGTTGCGAGAGCATTTTTGGAATGAACAGAAGATTGCTTCAGCCTACATGGAAAAGGTTCTTTCATGGGCATCAATAAAATCTGATGATATAACAGCTCTACAAGCATACAGTCTCTTTCTCCGAGGATGTTGCAATGCTATGGAAGAAGTTCAGTACATGGATGAGTTGATTATGCCTGCCAATATGTTATCCGTTATAAAGAAACTGCCCTATAAACTAAGGGACAGATGGAGAACTGTAGCCTGTGAGTTGCAGGAAAGGCGCAATTGCAGGACTACGTTTGCAGACATTGTAAATTTCATTGAAAAGCAAGTGAAGATTGCAACTGATCCAGTGTTTGGAGACATACAAGATACTCCAGTGCTTGCAGCAGGTAAGGAAGTGAGAAAATTCAAGTTACAGCCTCGTTATGGGGTAAAGAGGAGTAGCTTCGCCACTGCTATTTCAGCTGTGGAAAAGAAAGTGGACACAGGAACTGTAATGAAGGAGTGTGGATCATTTGGTAAGAAGATGTGTTTGTTCTGTGATGGTGGACATGCATTGGAGTTGTGCCCTCTATTGGAGAAGAAGGCACATAGTGAGAAAATTGACTTCCTAAAGAAAGGTGGTGTGTGTCTGTGGCTGTCTGTGCATTGGGCACCTCAGCAAAGACTGTAGGAAACGTCTCACATGTAAAGTATGCAGTCTAAAGCATCCCAGTATTCTCCATATCTACCAAAGGGAGAAGGAAAGATATCCAGAGAAGACATGACAGCAGCTGGAGGCAGCAGAGAGCAGTGCCACGATCAAACCAGTGGTCTTACTGGGGCCGGTGAGCATAACTAAGCTCTCCATTGTACCTGTGCAAGTCAAATCCAAGAAGGGGCATAAGACAGTGCATACTTGTGCTTTCCTAAATCAAGGGAGAACAGCATCATTTTGTACAGTGGGTCTGATGAATAAGCTGAATCTCTCTGGAAGAAGATAAAGCATTTTATTGCGAACAATGGGCCAGGAGAAGGTTGTGGAAAGCTACATTGTTTCAGACTTAGAAGTGGCTGGATTGGACAGTGACTCTTACTGTGACCTACCCGACACATACACACAGAAGAGTATGCCAGTCCATAGAGGTAACATTCCTCGACAGAAAGATCTTCGAAGATGGCCTCACCTGAGACATGTACCCCTACCTGAAATTGATTCAGAGATTGAGCTGCTGATTGGCTTAAATGTGCCCAAGGCATTGGAGCCTTTGCAAGTCATCTGAAGTGTAGATGATGGACCCTATACAGTCAAAACTATTCTAGGATGGACTGTGAATGGCCCTTTAGGAGGAGACAGCAGTTGTGAAACTGTTTGCAAAACAGCCCCAGATCAGTGTCAACAGGATCTCGGTTGTAAAACTGGATGAGCTGTGGAAGCAGCAGTTTAAAGGTTGACTTCCCCGAATTTGGTCAAGATGAACAGCAGGGATTGTCAAGAGAGGACTGCCAGTTTATGGACCTAGTCACAAAGTCGGCTGAACTGGTTGATGGCCATTATACACTTGGCTTACCTTTACGGAAAAGGGAAGTAAACATGCCTAACAACCGCAAGATTGCAGAACAGCGTGCTCTCAACCTAAGGAGGAAACTTAGCAGAGATGCTTCATTTCACATGGAATATACTGCTTTTATGGATGATATCATCTCCAAGGGTTATGCACAGAGGGTTCCAGCCAAAGACTTGGCACGAAGTGATGGTAGGGTATGGTTTCTACCGCATCATGGGGTTTCTCACCCAAAGAAAAAGAAGATTCGAGTGGTATTTGACTGTGCGGCAACATTCCAAGGGACATCTTTGAATGACCAACTCTTACAGGGCCCAGATCTTACTAGTCCATTTATTGGAGTCATGGCTAGATTCAGAAAGGAGCCTATTGCAATCACTGCATACATTGAAGCCATGTTTCATCAGGTGAAGGTGCCACCTGAAGACTCAGACCTCCTGAGATTTCTCTGGTGGCTCAATGGACTCTACAGTCAGGACTTGGTGGAGTACAGAGTGACTGTTCATTTATTTGCAGCAACTTCATCACCAAGTTGTGCTAACTTCGCCCTCAGGAAATGTGCAGAAGACAACAAAGAGGATTTCAGCGACAAAGTGGTCAACACCATTCTACACAATTTCTATGTGGATGACTGCCTTGCTTCAGTTGCTACAGAGGAGGAAGCAGTATCTCTCTATCATGACCTGAGAGCCATTTGCTATAATGGAGGCTTCCTACTCACAAAATGGATTAGCAACAGTCGTCATGTGCTGGCTGCGATACCTGAAGAGCAGAGAGCCAGAGAGGTGAAGGACTTGGACCATGACCAACTTCCTGTGGAAAGAGTGTTGGGGGTACAGTGGTGTGTCCAGTCTGATACATTTAAATTCAAGATAACATTCCAAGATAGACCTCCTACCAGAAGGGGGATCCTCTCCACCGTCAGTTCGATTTATGATCCCTTGGGAATCCTGGCTCCTGTGGTCTTGTCTGCCAAGAAGATCTTACAAGATCCATGTAGAAAGGAGCTTGGTTGGGATGACACTGTACCAGCACCAATTGCTCAGGAGTGGAGGAGTTGGATGCAGGAGCTCTGTAAGCTTAAAGACTTCAAGGTAAAGCGATGTTTGAAACCTGAAGAGTTTGGAGAAGTAACATCTGCTCAGCTACACCATTTTGCAGACACCAGTGAGGATGGCTATGGAACAGTGACTTACCTGCTGTTACACAACAGCCATCATCAGGTGCACTGTGCCTTCATAATGGGAAAGTCCAGAGTTGCCCCATTAAATCCAATTACGATCCCTTGTATGGAGCTTACGGCAGCCACAGTTGCAGGTCATATGGACTTGATGTGGAGGAGGGAGCTGCAAATGCAACTTCAAGACTCAATCTTTTGGACTGATAGCACTTCTGTACTGAAGTATATCAACAATGAGACCTCAAGGTTTCGAACCTTTGTGGCCAACAGGGTTTCAGAGATCCTTAAAGTGTCAAGACCATCTCAGTGGAGGTATGTGAATACTTTCAGTAATCCTGCAGATTTGGCCTCTAGGGGGTTGAAAGTGGAGTCATTCCTAAAAAATGTGACCTGGGTGTCTGGGCCTCGGTTTCTCATCCGGCCTGAGGAGGAGTGGCCGGTAAACCCTGATGGTTCAAGAGGAATCTCACCAGAGGACCCTGAGGTCAAGAGGAGCGTCACAATGAATACTATTCAGACTGAAGTTGGGGATGTTGATGCAGTTGCACACATGATCAACCATTTCTCGTCTTGGATTCACTTGAAAAGGATAGTATGTTGGATCCTTAGGTTTAAGAATCTACTTTTGCGTCTTAGCCAGAAGAGGAAGCCAAAAAGCCTTGCACTCGCTCAATCTGGTATTGATGAAGCCCAACGAAAGCAATCTCTGGAAAAGGAGATTCAGAGTATCAAAGCTCAGGCTAGTGGTGGTTGCCTCTCAATAGAGGAACTAAGAAAAGCTGAGTTGGAGATCATCCGCTTTTGTCGGAAAAGAAGATTCCTGGCTGAACTCTCTAGCCTGGAGAAAGGAGAAGCTGTTAAGCATAGCAGCCATATTTACAAGCTCAACCCAGTGCTCAAGGATGGGGTTTTAAGAGTTGGTGGACGGCTTAGTAGAGCAGCCATGCCCGAAGATTCTAAATATCCTGTCATACTGTCAAAAGATCTTCACATCTCTGACATCCTTCTTCGACACATACATCATATGGTAGGACATTGTGGTCGTAACCACGTTATCTACACTGCGACAAAGATATTGGATTCCAGGTGCCAGTGTGGCTATAAGGAAAATCCTGTCAAGATGCGTTGTCTGTCGGCGGTTGCATGCTGCTCCAGGGCGCCAGCAGATGGCGGACTTACCTCAGGATAGAGTATCCCCGGATGAACCTCCATTCACACATGTTGGAGTGGACTATTTTGGACCTTTTGAGGTAAAGCGTGGAAGAAGTGTAGTGAAGAGATATGGAGTTCTCTTCACCTGCTTATCTATAAGGGATGTCCACATTGAAGTCGCATCATCATTGGATACCGATTCCTTTATCAATGCTCTTCGACGCTTCATATCAAGACGTGGACAAGTGTCAGAACTGTGCTAGGATAATGGCACCAACTTTGTGGGGGCTGAGCGTGAGTTGAAAGAAGCCATTAAAAACTGGAATCTTGCTCAGATCCATGACACTCTTCTTCAGAAAGAAATCAAGTGGGTTTTCAATCTCCCATCTGGTTCACATCATGGAGGTGTATGGGAAAGGTTGATTAGATCTGTGCGAAAGGTCCTTAATTCCACTTTGAAGGTACAGTGCCTTGATGAAGTGTCTTCACACCGTCCTCTGTGAAGTGGAAGCAATCATCAACAGCCGTCCTATAACCAAGGCATCCACTGATCCAAATGACCTGGAAGCACTAACCCCTAACCATCTTTTACTTCTGAAAACCAAGCCATCTCTGCCACCAGGACAATTCAAGGAGGAAGATATATATGCCCGTCGTAGATGGAGGCAAGTCCAATACATGTCCGATCTATTTTGGAAAAGATGGATTGCAGAATATCTGCCACAACTACAAGAGCGTCAAAAGTGGTCAGGAGTAACACGGAACTTCATTCCTGGAGATATCGTTGTTATAGTTGATGATTCAGCACCTCGCAAGTCATGGTTGACTGGAAGGATAATTCAGGCTATCCCGGACAGAAGAGGACTTGTACGGCTGGTGCAGATTAAGACCAAGACCAGCTGTCTGGACAGGCCCATCACCAAAGTTTACAGGAAGCAGAAGAGTCATGAGAAATTGGAGCTGATTCTCTGACATATTGACTTTGACTTTTCTCAATTGGACTTAACAAAAACAGTGGTAAAATCACTCTTTTATTAGGCTGACTAGTAACTAGTAACTTATGGCCTAAAGAAGAATATGGAATTGAACACTATACTTAATGTGATTACTCCTTTGGAGTTTTCTGGATTGCCTCCTATGTTGAGTTTAGTAATTATTACTGTGTAATAATTAGGGGCCGGAATATAGGAGCCATGTATATTTACATCATTTGTTTATTGCTCCTCTCACCCATTACGTATGGCATGATGTCACGTGGGTTGGTCTGGCAATAATCACGGTCTATTTAGTCACCTGTTCACCTGCATGGCGGGGACTGAGAGGGGGTGAGTAGGGTTCTCACATTTTCTGTTGACCGCCAATCGCACTGCAAATCTCATCATCCACGTTCATTTGTGCACATATTATTTCATGTATTGGATTTCTTTCTGTTGGGCAATAAAATTTTAAAACGCATAACTTCAGGAGTGGAACTGGATCATTCAAACGGCGCGTCATACAAAAGTGTTGCTTGTTCCCTGCCTCAGCCTCTCAGCGGCTTATGGTGGTTTTGAGAAGTCGCTACACAAACAGTCAGTCAGTCATCGGTTTGATAATCACCAGCTGCTGGATCCACGTTTCACTCAGCAGAGTCTACATGCAGTCACTTTAAACTTTGTATTGATCAGCTGGAATGAAGGCGAGACTGGATAGTTCAGTGTATCTTACAGAACAGAGTTCTTTACTACACCTGCAGGTGACAGAGCTGCTGCACTTTGATCACACCTGGACTCTGTCAGCTGTGTCACATCAGAGCTGCTTCGATGTTCAATATGAACCTGTGAGAAACATCTGTGTTTAATGGAGGATCTCTGCAGCAGCAGGCTCCATCCCTACCACCCAATCACACTGCCTCTCTCTGCCTAGCTGATATCCCATTGGTTTAAAATATTTCAAATGATCTCTCTCTGAATTGTGTGATCCAGATTCTACAGGAAACATCACAAGGAACTAATGAACTCTGGTGTGTATGTGTTCTCTAGAAAGTCAGTCTAGTAGAGTCAGAGTGAGAGCTCTTCACTGGATTGATGTTATCAGACTGAACGCTCTCTCTCTGTGTGTGTGTGTTTGTTTCCTCCCCGTGGCCCCGATGACTCATGGGAAAAACTCTTAGCTGCTCCGCGCCCAGGATTTTCTCCACATGTGACCGACAAAAAAAAAAAAGTGTGTCCGGCCGTCAGCCGGCTGAGAGGAGTGAGACTCCAGGAAGAAGGAAACAAACGTTTTTCTTTTTTTCATTATTTAAACATGTTAAAGTAGTTTTGGCTTCAAACACGTGATCCAGCACAGTCCACAGTCCTGACTCACAGTATTTAACCACTTCTGTTACCTTCAGTCTCAACTTCTGCGCCAACGTGGACTCTACAAGTCGTGACAGAAGTGGTGAGACGAATGAAAAAAGAAAGCGAGAACTTCAAAACCACAAAGCGTATTTAATATAAAGAAGTTCACTGCAGTAACAGACTCCTGCCCCACATTTACTAGATAAACATCACTGACTGAATGTTCCTCATTTATAACAAGACGCCTAACGCCACCTCCCATGAGCAGAAACTAGGAAGAATATAAAACGTGACCAGAACTCTGACGAATAAAAACTAAACCGTATGTGAAAGACGGACGAATGAACTAATTACTGAATGAACTACACATTCAAAGTATTAAAGTGCTGCAGAAAGTGCAGCCAGTCAGGATCTGGTGACCTGGTGTTTACTCCTCTTGTGTGAACAGGAACCGGACCAGAACTCAAAGACAACACCATGTTTCAGGCGGGGACACAGGAGGTGCACGGTGTCTTCACCTTCTGGTCTCTGCTGGTTTTACTGTTTTTGATGTTGGTCCATTTGAGTCCAACACAGCTGCAGTTTACAGGCCACGCTGTGAAGTAATTTTACTTCATCTTAGGAGTACTGGGAGTATTTGAGGACAGTTTGAGGATACTGGAGGTAACGCCCACATGCCTCCTGACACCTGTCCGCCTTCTCACTGGACTCAGCTCCAGGTTTCACTGAATGTTCGACTGTGTTGTTGTTATTGTCGTTACTAGGACGACAGCGAGGAAGATCAAAGGTTAACTGCAGAGATAACAGGCTACTGGCCCTTTGGACCTGGTTGCCCAACACACACACACACACACACACACACACACACACACACACACACAGTGTGGTGTCAACACACAGGTTGATTTACTGAAGTCTGGACGCCACCTGCCTGCTGCTTTACTGCATCACAGCCTCAGAGGGGACGCCACTCTGCAGGGTTTCATCAGTCCTGGGCTCCGAGGAGAGTCAGGAGACAGATATGGTGAGGGTCACATGACCACTGAAGAGATCATTCATATGAGGATGAAAGCAGCTAACTATGTGAACAGCTGATTGAAGATGGTTTTGTTAAAGGGTTTTCACAGCAGACAGGAGCAGGACTTGGAAAGACACATGCAGGCTGAACCTCGACGCACCGTCACCTGAAAATCAAGCACCTGCTGTTCGTGATCTAAGTGGCTGGTTGTGTATTTGTGGTTTACTTTCAGCGGTTAAAAACACAAAACGTCTCCGGCAGCAGCTCAGATCAGCCGTCGATAATTAACATTAATTCTGTGAGAAACTCGTTGGTTTGTGCGTCTGAACTCGACCAAAGATCCTCTGTGAGAGAAGAAGCTCCACTCTGTAACACCTCTGTTTCTGTAGTCCAACAGAGTGAGACCTCTTCTCTCTAGTGGATCACTTCATGTCAGTTTCAGGAGTCAGTTATTACTGATTATTAATATCAGATCAATAATCAGTTTATAAAGTTTGGTTTTGAATCAGGACCTTCAGTGTTTGGATCAAGTAGGGTCGGATTTAGTTTCTCTGTTATTATTTCAGAAACTGATTTAATCAACATGTAAGTTGATAGAAGTATCAGATCAGACTCTGTATCTGCAGATAATCAATACTGAAAGACTTTGATCAGGGCCAAAATAACTTGATCAGGACATCCCCAATTCTGGGAAATACGCGTCCTCTCTCTCTGGAGGAGCATTAGAAGTCCAGGTTGATTCTACTCTCATGTAGCTGGTTAGCTTAGCATAAAGACAGCTAGCCTGGCTCAGTCCAGAGGGACCAGAATTCTGCTGCCAGCTGATTAACACGTTACATCTGGTTTGTGGTATAAAAACGACACGCTGTGGTTTTGTTGTGCGGACAAAGTCACTTCCTGGAGTCTTGTCATCTCGTATTAAAGCGCATTTCCCAAAATGTTAAACTATTTGTTTAACTGCTCACAGAGCCTGAAGCATCAGTACTGTTGCTATGGTTACCTGCTGTCATTTAATAAACCTTGAGCTCTGATTCAGAACAGAGATTAAACCAATTAGAGAGCAGCATCTTCCCTGTTGGTGTCCAGCATAAAGTTAGTTGTTACCTGCATCGTGTGAGGCGAGCGCTCGCAGCATCTTCCCGGCGCTGCGTCGGGTCTGCGTCTCCTTGTTGCACAGCAGCTCCATCAGCAGGTTGAGGGCGCCCGTCTCCTTGAAGACGCCAACCAGCGAGCCGATGCCGGCGTAGGCGCTCAGCACGTGGATGGTGTGTGTGATGCTGATGGAGAAGTCGCTCTTCTTGGTCATCTGCTTCCTGGCTCGACGCACCAGGTTCTTCACGTCCTCCTTCATGTCCGACAGCTCCACCTCGTCAAAGGTGACGTCGGATGGAAACTCGCCACAGCTCCTCTGACCCCCGTCCGATGACTCGCAGCCCTGCTGCTTCTCCTGCTGCTGCAGGGGGCGCTGCGAGTCTGTTTTCCTCTTCCCCAGCAGGGTGGGGCAGTTGGCGTACACGTCCTCCGTCGACATCCACATCAGGATGTTCTCCGTTTTGCTCTCTCCTGACGTGGAGCCGCCGGACCCGCCCACCCCGGAGCTGCCGCCGCCCGTCCCACCCACCTCGCTGGCTCCGCCCCCGGAGCTGGAGCCGTCATCGAGGGTGACGAGGCACCAGCGAATCAGGTACTCCGTCTGGCCGTCGTGGTTGCGGCGCTGGCGGATCAGCTCCTCTGGATACGCCTGCAGCCGCGGGCCGAGCTGGATCAGCAGGTTCCCATTGCGGCGTTCGCCCACCATGGTCTCTGAGGAGACATGAGGAGGAGCAGGAGGTGATAAACAGGGTATCATCACATTTTATATAAGTCTGTTCAGAGTTTAAACTACAGTCTTAAATTCAGAATAAAGAACACAATCCTTCCTGTTCTTATGATGCAGTGTTCCACCTTTATTTCCTTATCTGTTACTCTGCCGGACACTGTGCATCCCGGTTCGATTCCTCCGATACAGTCGGCTTTCAAGTAAAGGCAATACATCTTCATCTTCACCTTAGCAACCACCCAGTAACACCATAAGAAGCACCTGGAATACCATTTCAACTCCTTTCAGCACTTTTTCAGATCCTAAATTTGATCTGCTACTTGATTTCTTTTCATTGCTTTTGTTTCAACTGCCACTTCAACTACTCTCAGTGCTTCAAACTCCAGCTATGGCTCCCACCGAAATACATTTCATAAGCTCAAAAAAATATATATATCCAAATGACTGTTTCGAATAGTTGCACTCCATTTCTTCAGTGGAAAGTTTTAGTATTTAAATGTCACCAACTTTGCTGCATCTCCTAAACTTTCCTCCTGCTGGTGTTTTGAAACTCAACCACAAATCTCCAGCAGTGTGCTGGAAGGAACATCTGGGATTTGGAAACGTTTATTGGACAGTTGCACAAAAATGAAATTGTGAGTTATAGGGTGATTTTGAGCTGCAGTGTTTAGCCGGATACAGAAGCCCTGGTGGTTCCCACTCTGAATACGCAGTCATAACGGCTCACAGTGTAAAATTAGGTTTTCATTTTCGGTTTGCAGACCCACCTTCCTCTTTCTCGACTTGCCACGGAACCTTTTTCCTCTGAAAGCTGGATATCACACGTGCTGCTGGGCGTGTTGTCCGCCGTCAGCTAGCTTCATCAGGGGTCAGTCTAATACCTGATGAAGCTCTGACTGACCAGAGTCTGTGCTGCTAACAAGTTAGCCCAAACACACACAATAGTAATGACACCAACATAGTTTTATTTATTAAACACTAAATTCGATATTACTGACATCATGTAGCTATTTTTGATGTAGTCAGCTTGCTAACGGTGATGAAGTTGCTGAATTTCAGTAAATAGCCCAGCTCTTGATGTTACGTTACCTGAACGCAACAGATTGCCAAGCTAGCCACAGTTGCTAACGTTAGCAGTTTTTCCTATTCTGTGTTTTATATTCACGTTATCAGATTTCATCACTTTAACGGAACAACTGCGTCTTTATCTCGTTTGCTTGCTAATGAACTAGTTCACACAATCGACGTGTCAACGGTTGAATCGCTGTTGACAGCTAGCCATATGCACCGGGTAGAGAACGTCACACCAAATTCCATTTCAAAACCTCCAGATTTAAGGTAACATCGATTATGGGTCGAGATAAATTAAAGATTAAACATTATTTAAGACCATTCTCTGATTCCAATGAGTCTTCTGCAAAATTCGGCACGAACATACTTAAACTATATTTATCTCTATAGAAGTGGGAACTGTCACCTTCTGCGTTCCTGGCGCTAACACTATGATGGGGCATTATTGTTGAAAAAACGAGAAAAACATCTTTAAAAGTTCATTCTCTATTGGATTAAATGCTGTTAGATTGGTTATATGTATCCCAAATTGAAGAGTGTATCCAGTATACTCATAAAAGAGCAGAAATACAATGTCATGGTTAACATATTGTTGGTTATAAGTGTAACTGCGCTTAATCAGCGGGTTTCTGAGCGCAGTCTGGGGTCTCTCTCTCAGCACAGCACACGGCGCATCTCGGGGCGAACGGTGAGTACAGTAAGTACGGATGACAGCGCCGAGGAGCCGCGGTGGGCCTGCCCGGACATCCGATCGGGTCAGGTGAGTTCGACTTACCTGCCGTGTCACAGACTTTCCCCTTCGTTTCTGTCTTTCCCCTCAAGCGCTGTTTTCTCTTCCGCCCTAACGTGTCGTTTCCCAGCCTGGTAACGTTTGTTTTGTCGCTCTCCGCCGCAGGTCCGTGCTGCTGGATGCGCATTTGCGCACTGTGACAGGAGCGGCACCAGGCTGGCTTCTTCTTCTGCGTCTACTGCTTATTTCTCTTCTTCTTTGTGTTTATTGGCGGATCGCAAACCATCCCATAATGAGCACACCGCCTCCTGCTGTACGGAGTGTAGAATCACGACACGAAACCATCTGCTCACAAATCATCTAAACGCTGTGAGAAACAAAATGTCGACACAATAGTAAATAAATAAATACATTTATAATAAACCAAAATAAACTTTATATACAGTTTATGGTCAACACAAGCAAAACAAGCAGCTGGATTCTGTTCGTAAACTCTAAAACAACCTTTTCTTTTTTTCGTCTTGAGGTCCACAAATAAAAGCATAAATACAGTTTACACAGTTGGAGCAGTTTGGGGGTTCAGCGCCTGGCTCAAGGGCACAGGCAGAGCTTACTTTTACTTCAGTACAGGATCTGAGTACTTCTTCCACCACTGATTTCTATTCCAAATTATCACAAAAATGAAATTTAAAAACTACATTATAATCACATAAAATGTAAAGTATTCACTAGATGTTGTCAGTCATTATGATACAATTACTGCACAATAAAACAATATTTCCACTGAGTCGTTACTTGAATGATACTTAATAAAATGTCAATACATAAATTAAAATGCATTAACAGAAAGAAAATGCTGAGTGGATCTGTGGCTGTTTCTAGAGGTGATCCTGAACCTGAGCAGCAGAGGGCGCTGATGTTTCATCTCCCACCCAGAATCCAAAAACTGGGACACATGCTGCAGAACAAGATGGCAAAAGCATCCTCCTTCAGCTCAGAGACACCAGATACATATCGTTGAACATGCAGGGACAGAACACTACAACAACATGGTGGACGCTCGTCCTCTATGAGCTCTCGCGAGCAGACGCAGTTGAACGTCTTATGGATTTCTTTAGACATTAAACAGTTTGCAGCAGACTCCTTGCTCATGTAAACAAATTGCAACTGTTAGTGCAACAGGGCTGTCCACATACTTTTGGCCATGTAGTATATCTGCATTTATCTGCATGTTGGTGTAAGCAGAGGGAATAGAGGCCCACTTATTATTATTGTTGCTGTTGAAGGTCTTTTATTTTTGAGAGCAGTTTGTTAGATCAGAGAGGTCACAACACGATTAACAAAGTAGGAAAGAAGAAGAAAATACATGTTTCTGCACCACAAATCTGACTTTTCTCAAATCGCTTCTCTTTCCCGTGAAATATTGGATAGCTGTGCCTTTCCAGGCCTCTATTGAATGAAACAGTCTAAGAAGGGAAATTGTGTTGCAACTCATAGACATGCACCCTGTAAGAAGAGCCAGTAGATACTTCTCTAAAGCTCCGTTCAGTCAGGTGAGCATCACCTCTTCAGGACGTCTAAACCCTGGTGAGATGACAGCAGGACAGAGACTGAAGCCTCCTCAGGGGGGCGCCAGAGAGCTGAAGGGAGGCAGAGATGCTGCAGGAGGTGAGTCTGAGTCAAAAGTCTCCCTCCTCCTCCTCACAGTCCTCAGATTCAGTCACATTCTTGTTTTTCTGAATCCATCATGAAGCTGTTGGATCAGAGTGAAGCGGAGCTCTGAGGGGCTTTAGGACCATGGGGAGGAAGTCTCTGCTGCTACACACACACACACCTTCTCTGTATGCAGCGCACATGCTCCTCTCTCTCCTCCTCCTCCCCCTCCTCTTCATCTCTTCTCTGCAGGAGAATCATCCTCCGACCAGACGGACACCTGCCAGCCTGGAGCACCGGACCATCACATCTCTCGGCTACTGTGCCCGGCTCAGAGCACGCGGAGGGCGGCGGCAGGACGGAGGCAGGGTCGGTGTGAAGCCTGGATGTACTGATTGGGTGGATGGATGCAGGGACGCGTGTCTCACCTTGGGAGGTGAGTATGTGCGCGCGTGCGTGTGTGTTTTGTCCTCTCGTGATCACACGACATGTTAAGCATCACCGGGATGACGTCAGAGCCGGTGACAGTGTCGGTATTCAGGTTTCCAGCGGAGCCACACACGGGCTGGAGATGTGCGTGCGTGCACGTGCGCGTTGGGGGGATTTCCAGGCGGCTTTGAAGCTTTATTATTAATGTGCACGGATTATTTTATTTAGACGAAAATGAACTGAAGGTCGTTTAACACAAAACTGCACGAGTCCCTGAATATCAGAGAAATATCATAAATATTCACAGAACAACACAGTGATATATAATATTACAGTACAACAACATATACACATATACACCACCTGAAGTATTACTGCACTTCACAGTACATTCACTAGAACAGACTTTTACTCCATGTAGAATTATATTATTATTATTATTATTATTGTTATGTCTCCTGATTGATCAGTTGCATGATGATGATGTCACAGGTGTACACTGTTGATAAGATCGAGCATCAACACGTGACCGTGAACACATCATGGAAACTCTCAGATTATTGAGTTTCTTCTCATCAGAAAGCCGTCGCAGAGATTCACACAGTTTCTGAGATCAGGTTCTTCAGCAGCAGAAAGGTGAGTCCTCAGGTGCTCTCCTGCTGCTCCACAGTAAAAGTCCTCCTGCTGTCTCCTGGGAAAACAAAGGGAGAACTTTACAGACGCAGTATGTTTAAAGGAACCCTGATCAGATCTGCATGAAACATCTGCCACAGATGTGGAGCAGACGATTGGAGGCTGTAACTGGCTGCTCCCATTCACATGTGGACGCACATTTCTGACATTTTGCTGAAATAAACGATGAAAAAGTGCGTTTCCTTTGTGTGACTATATTTAAGAGAAACATTTAGTGTTTTCTGGACTCGAACCAGGGACGTAAACCTGCTCTTCTTCTTCGTGTACTGTTTGGTGTTTGTGGTGGAGTTATCTTCTCTTCTTCGATCCACCAACTTTTCTTCCTCAACCAAGTGTAAAAGCAGGTTCTGGTTTCAAACAATAAATGTTTCATTCTTTGTCTCATGCACAAACAAAAGTACAGCAAACAGAGCAAAGCTCACATTTAAACACATCATCATCATAAAACAAGTTCTCAGACACACCACTCTCTAACAGAACAGATCCAAACTGAAATTAAATGATGGAATAATATTAAACGTTCTGCATGTTTTCACCAAGGAGCATTCTCTCGTCTTCATCGTCATCATCTGGTCCTCAAACCTTTTCAAAGATGAACCTCCGGCTGCCTCACTGTTTCCTCACAGAGCTGTTTCAGTCTCCCTGTTGGTGTGTTCAAGGACATTCTGATATCTGATATTTGCTGCTGAACAGAAACCTTGTGATGCATGAGCTTTTTCATGAAGCGGTGCAGGAAACTGAACAGCAGGCAGAGAAATCAAACTGTGTGTTTGTTTGTGTGTGAGTGAATGAGCTGTCAGCAGCTGGGTTACTGTGATGCTACAGAAACGTTAGAAACAGCTTCTGCAGCCTCTTCGTTCCTGGTTTCTAAGTAGAATTAGGATTCTGAAACTAAAACACCTGCAGGCACCTGTCCCCTTTCACCTCACACAGGATCTTTGCCTCACCTCTCTCCCTCTTCACCCCCCTTAAACTCTCCCTCACCCCCTGGGGAGGCGTCTCACTGTTTAAAAGCCCGATCTAAAACATGAGAAAAACACCAAAATGGTCTTTTAAACTGTGACGAAGGCGGCGCAGAGAAGAAGACGCTGCTGGTTGTAGCGTCCTGTGTGTCAGCTGTTGCTCCTTTTCTCTGTTTCACTGTTTTCTGTTTCTGTTTCTCAGGAGAGTTCAGCCTGCGATGCCTGACCCCTGACCCCTGACCCCTCTGAGAGACACCTCTGAGGAGGAGGAGGAGGAGCGATCAGCGGAGCTCTGAGGAGGGATGGAGGGAGGAGAGGAGGAGAGCCGAGGAGAAGAGGCTGAAACCTCCTCCAAACTGGGGAGAGCCTCGCCAAGAGGAGGAGGAGGAGACACCTGCAGACAAAATGGCCTTATCAACACCCACAGGCTGGGGGCGGAGCCTCGGGAGGCGCTGCTGTTGGTGTACTCAGCTCCTCAGTATCAGGGTCACGTGGTGGTGAACGCCCCCCCTCAGCAGGAGAGGAGTACTAGAGGAGGAGGAGGTGGGGGTCCTCCTCAGCTCCTGAATCCCAGTGCTCTCCTCCCCCACCAGGCAGTGTCGGACCCTCTCCTCAGGCCGGCCCCTGGCCTCCTCCTCTGTCCAGAGAGCATCCTGCGGGCGTGGGGGGAGGCCGGGGGAGGTGACTGCTGCGAGACCACCTTCATCGAGGGGCTCAGTCCTGACGCCTCCTCCTCAGCCGCCGCCTCCTCCTCCTCCTCCACAAAGGAGGCGCTGCTGTTTGCTGACGGGAAGTTTCTGGAATTTTCTGGAGAGGACGCGAAGATTCACACGCTGTCGTACGACATCGACGACGAAGACGAGTTCCAGGAGCTCGAGGTGAAGATTCATGTTTTATAAACTCGCTGTGACAGGCTGAAGCAGCGCCCCCTGCTGTTAGAGAGCTGCAGTTCCTCTGACGGCCACCAGGTGCTGCTGTGTTCAGCTCTCAGCAGATCACTGGGGACCAACACCTCCACCCCCATCCTCTGCCCTCCACCCTCCATCCCCCAAATCCCCAAACCTGCATCCTCCACCTTCTATACTTCATCCTTCACCCTCCATCCTCTTGCACCCTCAACCCTCCAGCCTTCATTCTCCACTTTCTGTCCTCCACCCTCTGTCTTTCAGCCTTCACCCTCCTCCTCTGTCTGAGCGTCTCATGTTCAGCCTCCAGCAGCAGAATAACACACCTCCTGAATTCTGATGTTGACCTGCTTCATCAAAGAGCGAAGATCTGCAGAGAATACAGAGAGGAGGAGGAGGAGGAGGAGGAGGAGAAACTGATAGAGGAAGAGCAGAGAGAGACAGACAGGCTTTATCGTTTTGTTTTTATTTGTAAAAGATTTAATCTTAATTGTTGTTTCTTTTCGTTCAGTCTTTATTTTTCACCAGAAGAAGCTCAGTGAATCTGCTGAGAGCCGAACCTGTTGTGTAAAACCTGTCCTGACTTCAGTTACTTTACTGCAGTAAAAGTACTAATACCACACAGTGTAAAAGTCCTGCATTCAAAGAGTGACAGTACTCCTGCAGCAGCTGTTCTGTCTGCTGTCTCTGGATTCATGTTGATGTGTGTGTGTGTGTGTGTGTGTGTGTGTGTGTTGTGGTTGAGCTGGTTTCGTGCTGTGGACAAGTTTTCTTTACATTTACATACATGAAGGTTTTAGATATTTTGTCCATCTTCATTCTGACTGTGTGTGTGTGAGGTTGGTTTTTGACCCTTTTTTTAATATTTTATAATCCATCTAATTGAGCGTCCTGACGTCAGTGAGTTTGCAGCAGAATAAGATTAGCAGCTCTCTGAACGACACATTTGGCCGCCTAACAGCCAATCGCCTTACAGACGATTAGCTGGGGATGCTGTGATTTTGTCTCCGTGAAGTCCAGCTTTAATCTACTCTGTGGCTCTAATAGCAGAGAGAGGGATTACTGCAGACCTGCTGTTACTGGCATCCATAGTTCATCACAGCCCAGGTGAAATTATATGAGCTGTTGGCATAAAAACTGTAAAAGTCTGTTTGTATGTAGTCCCACTGAATATTTTCACAATAAGAGCTTTGACACTGAGTGTGTTGAAGCTTTCTGTCCTGAACAGCCAGCCCGCAGGGTTCATCTGACCCAGAGTCACTTTCATACTACATGTTACCTGAAGAAAATGTGCAGTATAATCTTTACAGTACGCTTCTTTTGCTCACAGCACAAAGCTTTACCAGCAGCCCTGAACATTTATGGACTTTACAGCCCTTAATTCTGTCTCTCAGGCTACATACAGGCTGCCCGATCTCCCTCTGATTGGTGAAAGCCTGTGAGGCCACGCATAGCCTGAAACAAAGACCTGCAGACTCTACTCAGGGCCAAAAAAACTCACCAAGCTCCTGCGTCTCTTGTGTTCTTGTGGAGGTTCAATTAAAATATATGAGAAATACAGAGCAGCTACTTGACCATGTGCACATGTGGGAGCATCGCTCACAGGTAAGGAAGGACGGTGCGAGGTCACACTCACCTGTGTGTGTGTGTGTGTGTGTTTCATCAGAGTGATTACTCCAGCGAATCAGAAAGTGAGGATACCTTCCTGCTGATGCCTCCCAGAGATCACCTGGGCCTCAGTGTCTTCTCCATGCTCTGCTGCTTCTGGCCACTCGGCATCGCCGCCTTCTACCTGTCGCATGAGGTGAGGACACACACCTGACCTGACACACCTGAACTAACCTCACACACCTGAACTAACCTGACACACCTGAGCTGTCCTGGCAGAGGCTGGGACAGAGAACTCTACTAAGTTCTCATGAGGTCTAGTTCTAGTCTGGTTTTAATGACCTGTACTGAGTTATACTGACATATTATTTACCTGTTACCACTGAAGTTAGGTTGGCAGGTGTAATACCTGGAGAGAGTTGTGGTGTCAGCTGGTGTGTTCAGGGATGCTCAGACATTTGGGAGTTGACTGCTAAACAGCAACGTCTGTGATGGAAGAAATTACCGAATTCATGTTTTCCTTTTCACACGGTTGCAGTTGTATCATAGTAGTAGTACAAGCTGTAGTACCAGTACCTGCAGCAGTAGTAGCAGTAATACTAGCAGTAGTATCAGTAGATTGGTAGAAGTAGTATTAGTACTAACAGGAACACTAGCAGCTATACTGCTGCTGGTACTAGTACAGCTCTGGGTAACAAGAAAATTACCAGTAGCAGTAATACTACAAGTAGTATTAGTAGATTAGTAGTAGTTCTAGTAGCACTAGCAGAAGTAACATTGGTAGTAATAGTTGTAGTACTAGTACCTGCAGCAGCAATAAGCAGTAGAAGTAGCAGAATCAACAGCAGAGCAGGAGCAGTAATACTCACAGTACTCGGATTAGATTAGCAGTAGTAGTATCACCAGTAGTAGCACTAATACTAGCAGTAGTTTTACTAAATTGCCAGTAGTAGTACCAAAAGTACTGTAGCTGCTGTACAGTCTGGTGTGTATCAGCTGATGTAATGTCTGTGTGTGTGTGTGTGTGTGTGTGTGTGTTTCTTCTGCTTCTCTTTCTGTTTTTGGAACATTATTACAAAGCTGCTCCTACACACACGACACACAGTACGCCTTATATAACTGACCTGCAGTCAGCCGGAGGAGGACGACCACTCTACCTGTCTGTCTACCTGTCTGTCTGTCTGCTGAGTTAGTTTACATTTCAAGGAGAGAATATAGAGTTAACTCTGGTTTCAAATGTAGGTATTTTTGAAACAATTAGCTTATTAATTGATTGGTCAATTAACATAATTAATTTGATAACGATAGGTTTTGGCTTCACTTAATCGTCTGTCTGGAATTTTTTGTAAGTTTTTTAAATGTTTTTTAGACAATTGAATAGATAAATATAATGCAAAAACAATTGACTGTTTAATTATCAATTAAGATACTATTCCTTCTTCACTGTCAATTACAGAACAAAGAAGAAGAGCCATTAAATCATTTAGAAACGTTTACTGGACTGAAGCAGTTGATGTATTCATCACTAGTTTTAGTTGTTGGAGCTGGGAGACTGTGCTGCTCCGTGTGCTCTGTTAGCTGGTTTAAAGTGTTTAGGTTTCGTCCTGTGTGTGAAGACTCGGTGAGCAGGAATAATCCGGCTGACAGGTTTTCAGTCAACAGTCGTCTCGTTGTTGTGGTAGCTGATCTGCTGCGTGCTTTGTGGATGCGATTTCCATGTCAACTTCACACCTACAGCTTGAAAAGAAACAGGGCTGGTTGCCAGTGGCAACGCTTCCCACACTGAAATCCATCAGTGAGCAACATAAAGCTCTGCAGCAGCAGCAGCAGCAGGAGGAGGAGGTGACTCATGTTAAAGGAATAGTTCACCACAAACAGGAAAACATGCTCATCATCTCTCCCCGTCCGGTCTGTTAGGAGGTCAAAGGTCAACAGTTCTGCTGGCAGTGTAATCATAACAGTGTCCAGTGGGCTCTGAGCTAATTTGATGATCTCAGACATGAATAAGTTCAGCTCAGTTTACAGGAAACAGACTCCGCTGATGATGAGTGATGAGGACACGTCACAATATGTTTCTGCTAATAGAAAACAAAGAGAAACATGCAGAGAAAATACATCTTCTGATTCTGCTGCAGAGCTGCCAGAATAAATATACAAGAAACACTGAAACTGATAAATGTTTGTCTGGATGATGATATTTCAGCAGTAATACCAGGGAAAGAAAAACACATGTACATGCAGTATTTACTTAGATACTTTATTGCCAAGTTACTTTACTATCAGTATAGTTACTGTCAGGATCATAGACTGTATATAAAAATCATCTGGATCGCCCCCTGGTGGCTGGCTACAGTATAGGTCATAAGCCCCGCCCCCTCCATGTTAGCGGATGGGACATGGGCCAAACTGAAAAATCAAAGTACACGTCAAATAAAATGTTCCCAAAGATGGTTTTTGTCATTTCAGGTTCTTATCACGCTGATGTTTGTTCAAGTGTTCGTTTTTCTGATTAATTTGGTTTTAATTAGTTATTGATGCTATAAAAAGGGGGTGTCACATCATGATTGACAGCTGTCAGTGTGCTGTATAGGCGGGAACGCGGATCACTACTGTGCAGACTCTGGCTCCAAATATCTGGGGTATTTTGGCTTCATTTTTTACAGTGGGAGGAAGAGGAGACGCGTCGGCCATCTTTATATACAGTCTGTGGTTCAGATTCACTGGTTAACATGAACACTGAGTAGACGCAGCAGAGACTTCTAATGATGCTGTCTGTGTTCATACATATGACCTGATGTTCCTCTGTGTGTTGACAGTAAATGAATCTCAGATAACCTCTCAGGTGAGTCTCTTAACGAGCTCAATTAACTGTGCAAACATGATTAATCACTGCTTCACTTCCAGTAAGATTTAATGATACTGTCAGACCAATCAGACGTCACAATGCCGATGTCAGCCAACCAGAGCCAGCAGGGGGCGGGGCCTCCTGTGATTGGTCCAGTCGAGGACAATGAGGCGTTCACACACTTCCTGCTGAATAAAGAACAACGTCCTTGTAGGTCTGAGCCGAGTGTGTGGAGCCAGAGAGTTACATAAAGAGCTCAGAGAGAGAGAGAGTGTGTGTGTGGGGCTGCGCTCTAAAGCACCTCAGATTATCCACACCGGCTTAACAAAAACAGATTGTTTCAGTTTACCACCAGTTTACTGTCAGGACAGTAAAGTATCCTGACCACAGACTGTATATAAAGATGGCCGAGGCGTCTCCACTTCCTCCCACTGTAAAAAATAAAGCCAAAATACCCCGGATATTTGGAGCCAGAGTCTGCACAGTAGTGATCCGCGTTCCCGCCTATACAGCACACTGACAGCTGTCAATCATGTTTGGCCCATGTCCCATCCACTAACATGGAGGGGGCGGGGCTTATGACCTATACTGCAGCCAGCCACCAGGGGGCGATCCAGATGTTTTGGGTTCACTTTTGGGGAGCTGTCATGTCGTCCATCTTTATATACAGTCTGTGCTTTGAACACACCACCAGCCAATCACAGAAGAGCCTAAAGATGCCTAACGAGCTGAACCCTAACCAGTGTCTGATCTCACTGGATTTTCTGCTGTCAGATGTAAATCCAACAGTCGCTGTAGGATTAAAATGACATTAACAACCATCTCTGCTGCTGATTTGTCATAAACTCAAATCTTATCACAAGTTGTTTAAAGTAGAAAACTTTGCCTGCTCGTTGGTGTAATGCACTACTACTACAACTCTTACAACAGGCATTTGGTGCAGGTTAAGAACAAAGTAAACTTTGAGATACGCTAGATAAAAATTTGCTTTTAAAAAGTAGAACTTAATATAAGGCAACAAAAAAGTAATCTATCTACTTATTTATCTGAGCACCTTAGACTAACAGATCAACTTTATTCCATAAGATTTAAAGTCGTAAAGTAATTATGTCCATTTTTACACTGTATTTTATTAAGTTCTTAATCATAACAGAGACCCAGATATGGAATTGCACTGCATATTTATGAGCTATAATATCCTGTTAATCTCTCCATCTCTTTCTGAATGCAGTGTTTGGCATTGTGTTCAACTTTGCTTTCTACTGGTCCACAGTATTGTTAATAGTTGTCAGATGTAAATTATCATACTGATTTAAATTCATGTGAAAACCATGTACAGCATTTAATATTACTCCTACGTATTTTTTGTCTCAATTATTATTCTTTATCTTACTTCCATTTGGTGGATAATCATACGTTAAGTTTTAAAACTACAGTTCCCATAATGCTTTGGCAGATGTAAACAGGAAGTATAATGTTGCCACAGAGTCAGTGAGTTTACTGTGAGCTACAGCTTGTTTTTACTTACTTACTGTCATACTGAAGAAAAGTTAAAAACATGAGGATTCTCAGGCAAATTCTACAGGAGCGTAGTGTTTGTGATGGAGATAATGATCTCCTTGGGAAGTGGAAGTCACACTGAATCTAAAGTATGTGTTTCATGTCTGTGAGTTAGGACTCTGAGAAGGAGGAATGAGATGTTTGATACAAACTGTAGCGATCATATCTGTAACTTTGGAAACTATAGACTTGTTCAGTGCCAGTCTGGACATGAGGAATGATTACAGCAACCAGTAACTCTAATGTGGGCGTGGTATTAAGACTTGTCCTTTAAAAAGAGTCTCACATGTTTCTGCCCAGCAGCAGAGAAGCAGATCACTACAGATATCTGTTGTACATCAGGTCCTCACAGCACCCTGAGGTCTAAAACCAGACAGGATGTTTTGCTTCCTGATCAGATCAGCTTTATTAAAAACTGATTAATGCGCAGAGTGACTGATGTTCTTCCTCTGCTTTATAATCTTGTTTCTTCTTCTGTTGTGTTTCTAAAATAAATTTAAGAAAGTGAGCCATTTGTACCTGACAATTACTTCATTTATGATGTTCAGCGTCTTGGTCTGTCAGTGAGGCTGAAGGACTTCCAGTTTCAAAGAACCATAACAACATTATAATCTGGATAACTCATTTATCCTCGTACACAGAACGGGCCTCCTGGTTTCAGGCTGATGTTATCGTGTCTCAGTGTGTGTTGTTGGTTTGACCATCAACCTTCAGACAGCTTCAGTGGAGGAATCTGCTGCAGGAAGAGTCTCATCTTCACCTGAACCAGAGGAAAGTCAGGGTTTCCAACAGCTGCAGTCACCATGACAACAGAGACGATCAATAACACTGAAGCACCTGTAGTACAACTTAATCAGAGGCTGTCACAATGCTAATGCGCTAAAACTATAGTGAACATGGTAAACATTATACCTGCTAAACATCAGCATGTTAGCATTGTCATTGTTAGTATGCTGATGTTATTTAGCTCAAAGCACCACTCTAACCTAATGCTGCGTTTGTGTCATATCATTTAAACCGTAATTTTGAGTAGCTGAGTGGGAAAAAACGTCGACGTCAGCCTCTGAGTTGTAATTCCAAGTCGGAGATGACGGGAATGTCTGGTTTCTACTTTATGTTTTTAGCTCCTGTGCACTAGCAGCTAACTTCCTCCTCCTTTCTTTGCCCCCCCCCCCCAGACCAATAAGGCGGTGTCCAAAGGAGACTTACACCTGGCGAGCTCCAGTTCAAGGCGGGCTCTCTTCCTGGCCGTGCTGTCAATCACCATTGGGACAGGTATCTATGTGGGCGTGGCCGTGGCACTCATCGCCTACCTCTCCAAGAACCACCACTGGTAGCCTCGTCGTCAGGGAGGGAAGTTACCCATCAGACACCGGGAATGTGTTTGGGATGTTCATCTTCACCTGGAGTCCGACTGTCAGGTGAGCGTTTCCCCAGCAGGTCGGCCCGTGGCGATGAGCTGGAAGAAGACTTCCTGTTTGCAGACGGCGGTGACGCCTCGACAGGTCGACTGTTTGTCGGGTGATTCTGGAGCTTTTTAGGACTCGAACCTGAAACCTTTAAACCAATCAGATCGCAGGATCTTTGTGAAGAATTGTGGGAAGCTCCAGCAGTTTGTTCTTCCGTCTCTGAGGGATCACAGTTTGTTTTAAAGGACATTTCCAGTGTGATTTGTTTTCATTTTGAATTTAACGTTGATCAGGCAAATTCTGACATTAATCAAACTTTGACCCTGTACTGGACACAAGTATAGTACAATAATCTCCTCTATCCTGGATAATATTTACTTAATATTTGTGAAATTAGTTCGAGAGACAGTGATGATATTTAGGTGAATTGTTTCTTGAAAATCTGGATGATGATGGTGATGAAAGTTTTGGGGGTGAAGATGTTCATCCTGTCAGTGTTACTGTCAGTGGACAGAGAAGCTGTGGATGTGAGGAGACGTTTCAGCATAAACACACAGATTCAGATCCAGAGTCCTGCCACCTGCACCTGTTACCAAACTACAATGTCTCACTGAAGTAATAAATTACAAGTAAAGGTTACGTATGTACTTTAACTACAGTCCAATGAATTCTACACCAGAAAGAGAATGTGGCATATGACAAAAAAAGAAAAATCACATTGGAAGTGAACACAACAGGGTTCATCACAAAGAGGTTCCTGTGCTCAGCTGTACCGAATCACTGATTCTGGACTGACACACAAACAGGAAACACAAACTGTCGAGACTTTTCTGTCTCGTCCGATAAAAGAGAAACTGCTGAACTCTGTGGATTTGTTTTTTTCTGCTCCAGTTTTCACCACAAAGACACAGCTGATCAAATAACGTGCGTCGCCGTCAGACCGGCCACAGTAAATCACTCTTCCTGTTGGTTTTAAAAGAAGAACCATAATGTTTCTACAAATACCTGTTTACCTGTCAGTCCTACAGGTTCCTGATCATCCGTCAGCCTCTAGATTGATTCCCTTCCTTCAGGACGGACTTTAGTTTCAGTTCATTTCTATGTAAATCAACCTGCAGAGAGATAATCCGTCACCTTCATTCTCTGAATCCATCAGGCTGTAAAACCAAACAGATGTTACTGAGAGCTCTGATCACCATCACCACTACCCACCCGCCTGGGACTACAGGGTGATCCAAACAAACACTGTCTCCACAGGAGGTCAGGTGATCAGGTGATGTTTGATCCGGGCCTGACCGAGGCTTAATGTTTACAGGGCGGAGCTCTGACAAGAAGTTAATGCTCCTGTCTCTCTCGCCGACCGTGGTCACGTTTCCCAAAATCAGCCTGATGCTAAGCTAACCCTCGCTCTGCTGTTTGCCAACAGACAGGAGACGAGTACAAGCGTCATGTCCGTCTGAGCAGCCAATCAGGTTCTCTCTGCCTCCAGACCAACCAGGAGATGTTGTCTCGGTTCTCCACCAAGTACGTTTACAGAGACCTGATCTCATGTGCATGTTTAATTTAAGTATTTAAGTGGGAACGCTGGAAACTCGGAAAAAAGTTGAAATATACATATCACATTGTCTGAGGTATAAAAGTTGGTGTTTGAATAAAAACCAAATGGAAACGGGCTTAAACCCGTTCAGACAGGAAGAACATCACAGCAGGAGGTGGGGAATTAAATATTTACTGTGCTCGTCGATAATTTAACTCCTCATTCAGGACGACATTTTAAGACAGAAGCTGATTGTTCTGTTTGACCTGTTGCTCTGCCATTAATCAGAAGCATCTTACATTCAGTAACGTTCTCTCTGTCAGTGATGTTATCTGACGTTACTGGAAGAAACAGACTTCTGGACTAAACTGATCTACAATTCACTGAGAGCTCGACAGGAAGCAGCAACCAAACAGCTGAGACGAAGCATGATGGTAACTGTACACAACAAAGATGGCGACACCTGTAGCCTCAAAATGACATAAAAATGAAAAACTCAGGACTAAAAATGAGACAAATCTGTCACTGACAAAAACTAGACTAAAACATCTTTAGTTTTTGTGACTGAAACTAAAGAAAATCAGGTGTCAAAAGGAAAAACCCACTGGTGTGTTGCTGAATGTGATTGGTTGGTTTGCAGGCTAAGAGACTCTGAAGCTGGACCCTCTCGGATGTTTTGGACTACAGTCACAGTTTGACGAAATCATTGAATAAATCTGCGCTGAAATCTGTTTGGGAAACGAGAACTTGGTCTTTGTCTCATTCTTGGCAGCTTAACAGATAAATAAATACTGGGCTAAAGGGCTGCAACCATCATCAGTCACATTGTTATATAGATTCACTCTGCAGGCACACCTGCAGGGCTGTGATGTCACCCACACCTGTACACTTACTGAATGTGTTAACATCTGTGGTAAAGGGAAATCCCACCAAACCAGAGTGTGATACATGATGTTTATCAGTGGAGCTTTTCTTTCATCAAGCTCACACTTCAAGGAACATTCTGACATTTAAATCCTGTCTGTCAGGTTATGGAGCCCACCAGAGCTCATATGGTTGAAAAAATATATGAATATATTTGCTTGGAAGTCGTTGTGCATTAGGCCAGGTGTAACAGGAAGTTAGTTATTGTAGTTTGGCTGCTAATGGTAAGCTAGCAAGATGAGTGGACCCATACAGCTACTGTAGCTAACGTTATGTCAAAGAAGAGTATCAAAATAATCATGTCGAAAATAACTTTATGAGCGTTTTGAACGCCACATAACGTTAGCTTCAGTAGCTGTATGGGTCCACTCATCTAATGGTAAGTTAGCAAGTCAGCATTACGTTAGCTAACGTTACTTGCGGCTAATGAAATGACGTGAATTAACTTTAATACATTTCCTCGTCCGTGAACATGATTTCTGCCTGAGTCACGTCACATAGATTTTCATCGAAAACGGTGGTTGTTTAACAATGAAGACTACAACTTCCATGATCCCACGCTGCTTCACGACGCCATCAAACTACGTCTTTTGTTATTGTTTTGATTGACAGACCCGTAGTGGCAGAAATTACATCCTGAGCGTTTAATTGTCATAGCAGCTAAAGGACTCTTACAGTGTCTTATACTGTGTTCTGATTGGCTGAGGTCATGTGTTATAGTATTATATATTTCAGATTATTAATCAATGCTTTTATTCAGTGGGTACAAATAACAAACGACATCGCACTTTACAGAATCCAACCCCCCCCCAACGCGTTTATTCTGAAGACCAGATGTCACATATGACAGTTTATTCATTTGTTGATTTAGTGTAGAAATCCGTTCGCATGGATTTCCACATTAATCCGTATATTTTTCTACCATGTGACCACTGGTGTTCTCTGTAGAAGATCAGCTTCATCTCTGTGTGTCCACGATGTGTTTAGCCTAGCTTAGCACAAAGACTGGAAGCAGGGGGAAACTGTTAGCCTAGCTCCATCAAAAGAGAAGAAAATACAGTAAACTCTGCATTCAGACTATACAACACTATACAACACACTTCCTGCCCAGCTGCAAAACAAACACAGCCGCTCTGTGATTGGTGGTTTTTCTTCTTCTTTTTTTAAACAACTTCTGGACTTCAAGTGCTTGCTAATAAAAATTAAATGTTGTATTTCCACTGAAATGTTTGTGTTTGTGTTTAAATTATATGTTTGGCTTCGATGAATTGCCCTGAAATGTTGTACAGACGTTCATGTTCCCCAGAGGATGAATCCTACTGACTTTGGTGATCCTCTGACTTTTCCTCTAGTGCCACCATCAGTTCAGCTTGTGGTTTTGAGTGAAACATCTCAACAACTATGGGATGGATTGTGATGAAATGTGGTTCATCATTCATGTTCCCCTCAGGATGAACTGTAATAACTCTGCTGATCCTCTGACTTTTCATCTAGCGCCATCATCAGGTCAACATGTTAATGTGTCCAACACTTTGGTTTATGACCAAATACCTGCAGAACTAATGACATGTCAGGGGATCACAAATGTCAGGAGGATTCATCTCGGGACCATGAATGTCAAAACACAATTTGACAAAAGTTTGGGACGATTCATCAAGTAGATGTTGAGACATTTCACTACATAAGTGAACACTTTGACCTGATGATGGCGCTAGATGGAAAGTCAGAGGATCACCAAAGTGATTACAGGTCATCCTGAGGGGAACATGAATGATGAACCACATTTCATCACAATCCATCCCATAATAGTTGTTGAGATGTTTCAGTCTGGATCATAATGGTAGACCAACCGACTCTGCCATCCATAGATAGAAAGATTAACTGATAATCAACATGGTTGGTGATTAAGTTTTCATTGATCAGCTAAAGATTGAAGGCTGTCTGCTTTATCACCCCACTTGAGTTTGCAGGCTCAGAGCACCTGAAGAACACAGGAAGCATCTCACTAACAACACATTCAATATATTTACTGGAGCTTCTGAAACAAAATGACGGCACAAAACTGTTTGAAAGAAATTAATATTTAAGTGTATTTCTCATACTGAGCTGTCAAAGCAGCAGCTGTCTGCTGAAAGCTGACGTCAACATCTCACAATGAGATTAAATGAAAGTTTAATGAGCTCGTAGGGGAAGTGTGGTCAGACAGACGACGAGCACAGAGCTGATCAGTGTTACAGGCAAACAGAACACATGAAGAAATCACATTTTTCAATACATTTCTTATTTTCTCCATCTTTCCTTCACCTGCTTCTACCTCTCTACTCTCCCCTTCCTTTAATCCCTTCACTCTACACCTCCTGCAGGGGATTCTGGGTACTGCAGTCCTGTAGGGAGGTCCTTCAGGAGCAGCTGTGTAGAATCACAGGTTTTATTTATGAAGATCTGTTAATAAAAAGTGTTTGAATATTAAAACAGTTTCCAGCCTCTCCGTCAGCACCCCCTCTCCCCCATCACCATGGTAACAAGAGAGGAACAACAGCATCACACAACAACACAATACAACACACAACAGGTGAATCAGCTGGTATATAAATTAAACACTGCCTCACTTTACTTAAACACGCTTATACTCTGAATGCCAGATACATACACTGAAGTACTGAGTATTTTTTACTAATCGTGTGTATTTTGTATCATTTGTACGTACGCACAGTTTACTAATACAGGCGTATGTTTTATTTATTCATATGTATTTTTCGTTAATTGTGTGTATTTTGCGTAATCTGTGTGTACATCTTATTATTCCAAAAACACACATTTTATCAATCTGAGTATACAGTTTATTAATTATTCATACTTTTCATTAACTGTGCACATGGTTTATTAATCCATGTGTACATTTTATTAATCGTATATTTTTCCTATGTATCGAGCGTACACTTTATTTATACAAATCTACTTTTAAGATAAGAAAATAAGATAAAATAAAAAAATACAGATTCATGCTGTATTTTTTATTTTATCTTATTTCCTATGCAGTTTGTTATTGCATGGATGTTTTATGTCATCAGTCCTGTATATTTTTTAATCGTTGCTTACATGTAATCAATCCATAGCATGTATATTTTATATATATATGTTTAATATCAGGGCGGCACGGTGGTGCGGTGGTTAGCACTGTCGCCTCACAGCAAGAGGGTTCTGGGTTCACACCCGCCGGCCGGCTGGGGCCCTTCTGTGTGGAGTTTGCATGTTCTCCCCGTGTCCGCGTGGGTTCTCTCCGGGCACTCCGGCTTCCTCCCACCATCCAAAGACATGCAAGTTAGGTTAATTGGTGATTCTAAATTGTCCGTAGGTGTGAAGTGTGAATGTTTGTCTGTCTCTATGTGTCAGCCCTGTGATTGACTGGCGACCAGTCCTGGGTGTACCCCGCCTCTCGCCCAATGTCAGCTGGGATTGGCTCCAGCCCCCCGCGACCCTCTAAGAGGATAAGCGGTATAGAAAATGGATGGATGGATGTTTAATATCTATACATATATAAATTTAAAAGATTAGAGCAGATGGTTTTTTATGCATTTTCTTGATTGTATTTTTTATAATCCATTGTCCATTTTGTTATTTGAAAGAAACACTGTAGTGATTCAAGTGTACATTCATTCAGTCCACGTGTACGTTTTATATATCTGTACATATTTCTTATTGTTTATTTTTTCCATGTATTTCCTGTCATGTGTGTATTTGTTTTTCTTGTCAGCTTCTCTGGATCGAAGCCTGTAACTTTAACATGAGATGAAACAGAGCAGATAAACTGAGTTTGGTCTCTGTGGAGGGTTCGAGGTTACTCAGGGTCCGACAGATCTGACTCATCGTCATACTGAGCACGCTCAGTTTGGAGATAAAGATCTGTATGATAAACAGCAGCTGTTACAGAGGCAGAGCTGGTGGGGGCTGATCGGTAATTAACCTGATGCATTGTGGTCTGATGGGAAGGAGCAGCGATCCAAATATACATGTATATGAACAGTGAGTGTTTGTCCGCATATCTTTGAGGGGACCTGCATTTCAACCTGCAGAGTGAGGACATTTTTAGAAAGTGAGGACATTAACCCTTTCCCCCCACATCACATGCTGACGGAGGGAAGAGCTCATATATGAAACACACAACAGACTACGACTGCGGTCGAAACATTTATTTCATACCTGCTGATGAATGAATAATACTTTGAAAACCCCTGGATAAAGCAGCCTTGAAGCAATAAATCAAAGAATCTATAAAGGAATCAACTTTCTCTCATTACATTCAGCAGTGATTGCGATCTTGCTGCTGCAGCTCCTCAGCTGATCACACAGGTAATGTAGTATGTTGTGTGGTGATGTACCACATTCTGTTGCTCAGCCCGAGCTCTTGCTTCAGCCTCGTGTTTTTCTTTCAGTTTGACTTCTTGTTTCAGCAGCTCCCCGGTATATTTGGCTTCCAGCTCCTCCAGCTCCTTACCTTGCGCCTCCGACTCTTTCAGGAGCCGTTCTTCTCCTCTATGGCTTTCTCTGCTTTCAGGTACATTTCTGTGGTGTAGTGCAACCCACGGTTATCCCTCATCATCTTGTCTATCTTATCCAGAAGCTGAGTGTTTTGTGACGGGTTGTTCGAGTTGTTGTTGAAGACGTGATAATGGCCATGATATTTCTGAATGGCGTCTTGCAGGTCTTTGCTCTTTGAAACAAACTCCTGAAGGGTTTGTTTCTTCAGCCTGTCGCCATGAGTGAACATCACCATCGTGTATTTAGATGTATCTTCTCCAAAAGTGGTTTGAATCATTTTCACAGTTTCTCTCTCCTCCTCTGTGAACCGGCCCAGCTGAAGAACCATGAGGAAGGCATTAGGACCAGGAGAAGACATACCGATGCACATCTTGATCTTCCTCCACACGTCTTCATTGGATAAACTGGTGTCAAACAGCACTGGAGTGTCAATGACAGCAACCTTTCACCCTCCAATCTCTCCTCTTTCTTTCTTGCATTCAGATGTTTAAGAAGTTGGAGACAGTTCAGAGTCAAAAGCTTCTCTGCCTAAGATGGTGTTTCCTGCTGAACTCTTCCCAATCAGAACAAGCCTCCACTCACCAGAACCCGCAGAACCTGTCCGACAACAAAACACATAATTTTACATCTGTGATCTGAAGAAACACACAGGTGTCATGATTACATGTTGGATGGAGAGGGGTCTGTTTTTGATTTTAGTGAACATCCATCCAGTCAGAAAGGTTAGATTCATGGCTGTGCTGTAGCTAACACAGCTTTGAAATGTTCAATTCAATTCAATTCAGTTTTATTTAAATAGCGCCAAATCATAACAAAGTTATCTCAGGGCACTTTTTCGAATAGAGCAGGTCTAGACTGACTCTTGATTGGTTCAGGCAGGTTTATGGGCGGGGCCTCGATCACTACTGCGCAGTCTCTGGCTCCAAATGACATCACCAGCACAAGATGGCAGAGCCCGTATCCGGGGTATTTTGGCTTAATTTTTGTTCAGTAGGAGGAAGTGGTGACACATCGGCCATCTCTATATACAATCTGTGGTTCAGACCAAAGATTCACAACGAGACAAGTTGAAACACCTGACAGTTTACACCAATGCGACTAGACGAGATGGTGTATCGTAACTGACAGCTTTTCAGGCGTTTTTTGCAGCTGGATATTATTTGTAGTGTCTTAAAACATGAATGAGGATAGTGATAGTGAGCTACTTGCTACAGTTGCATTGCTAGTGTTGATGATGGCAAAAACATAAAACAAACGGGTCGAGATGACCAGCTGACTTTGCTACGAGCTGAGCTGTTGAAACAGGTGTCGTGCCTTACGTTCTAAAACCAGCCGCTGGAGACAAGCTGAGTCGCAGGTGACGCCATCAGCCGGCTTGTGTCGAGCTGAGATGGGCCGGTTCACACCATGGCAACTTTTCCCTGCAATGTTCTAAAACAGTTTTGTCTCGTCGTGAATCTTTGGTCTGAACTGGCCTTAAGAATCGGGTTATGGTGGAAAAAAGCTGGTTTGTTCTGAATGTCCACCCTGGAAGTCACGCCTCCCTAACAACACATAAAAACAGAAATCCAGGTATCACAAAGTCTCTGGAGGACATCCAGGATTCAGACAACTGTAGTTACGTATGTATTTCTAGTTTGGAGTTTTAAAAGAGAGTGCGAGCGTGGTGTTGTGGTGGTGCTGTGAATGTGAAGCTAAAACGCCACGTTAAGTTGCTCTTAAACTGTTTTTCTGTCCTCTTTATTTTGTACACGTGTCACTTGACTAAAGGCCTGACTGAGATGACGTCAACATGAAGCCATTATTTAGGTGTAAGAGATGTATGGGCTTCTGCATAGTCATGGTTAACTGACCCTGGGGGCCACAGCAACCTTCACAGCCAGTGAACTATGTGGAGGTTTAAGCAGCACGGTTGTAAAGGATGGACTGGACTGGAGGACTTTGAGGTGTTCCATCTTCTTAGATAGACAGGAAGGACAACTGGTTCTAGCTGGTCTTTGTAGACATATTGATCCAAATTAGGCCAATTCTGACTCTCAGATTTTAAATCATTAGTTGACGTTTTGTTCTGATTATTTTCAGATGAAGGTGAATTAAAACAGATCAACAAGCTTCACCTGAACATGGGAGAAGAACAGTCTTACCTGTTGATCTGTTGGATGCCATGTCTCTCAGCTGGAGATCGTACAGGTACAGGTTTGTGTTTAACAACGTGCAGATGGAACGCACACAGACACACAATATATATTATTGATCCCATCCCCTGAGGTTGATTGACAAGGAAGTGTTGTCCTGAAATAAAAGAAAGAGGCCTTGAGGGGAGAAAAATGAAACGCACTGACATAAATAAGAAAGCCTTCAAACAGACGCTCTGAATATATTAAAACATATAATAGTAAACATTCTCTCACTGTGAGTGTTTGACATTTAATCAATTATCAATATAGTTGTTAATTCATTTTCTCTCAATGGACTAAAAGACTTAGTTTCAGCAAATCTTCATACAGTAAACTGAGTTAAATTCTGTCCTACCTTCACACTGCAGCACTCAAACAGGTCCTGGACCTGGTCCTGATCCTGATCCTGGTCCTGGTCCTGGTCCTGATGATGTCTCCTTTGAAAATTAACGAACTGTCCTTCTCGACTGCTGTAGAAACGCTACGCTTTTTATCAGCGTGTGGGCGTTCGCTCTGCAGGACTGAAGGTTTCCGCTGGCGCTCCGACGGCAGTTAAACAACAGGCTCGTTGGAGATGAACTGCGCCTCGCTTGGAAAGAGGACGAGATCAGACGGGAGCAGCAGGGGGCGCTGTGACAAACAGCAGCAGTCAGGTCAGACAGTTTACAGCAGCCTTCAAAGAATATACAGGAAGTCCCAGAAATGTTTACATCCTGTTAGATCCACCTGTAGGCTGGTCGGATAGTTATGGCTGAAATAACACAAAGGATCAGAACCAGAGAGATCCTCTGTTTTATTCCACTCGTTCTTCTCTGTCAGAACCTGCCGCCTACATTACCCACAATGCTGCTCTCCCTCTGATAGTTCAGTAAGAGATTGTGGTGTGTTATGCTAGTAGCGGCTAATGTAGGCTGCAGCAGAGCTGAGCAGTGGGCTGCAGAGGTCTGGTGAAGAAAAAGACAAGTTCTACAGGTAGAGCTGTCCCTGCAGCGCTGCACGGTCCTCCTACACCTGCTGACGGTCCTCTCAGCTGATTGAGAGAGAGCTGGTTGGTCATTGGTTGATCCAACGCTTCACACTTCCCCATCACCAGTGGAAGTCAAGATTCACCTGAGAGCGATTCATCAATTCAGGACACAAATGTAGAAAATATACCTGACGGATTAACTGGTTCTGGTTTTGCTTGTGATGATTTAATGAAAACTGTTCAACAGAGAATCAGTAGAATACATATTGATCAACATGA
The DNA here is from genome assembly GCA_005408345.1 of Macquaria australasica. Lineage (NCBI taxonomy): Eukaryota > Metazoa > Chordata > Actinopteri > Centrarchiformes > Percichthyidae > Macquaria > Macquaria australasica. Next base: position 58,290 of record SEMN01000818.1, read on the forward strand.
CGCGAGCAACTGATACTGTAGGAAATCATCTGCATGAACGGTCCAGAGCTTTTGCAATGTGTTCAAAAGAATGAGGAGGTTTTTACAATTATCAGTTCTGATCTGAGAGCAGCTGTATAGAGAGCCGCCATGTTGACCTGTGTTTAGTGCTGCAGCGAGGAGGCGGAGCCTCAACCAACTGATTACTATCAGCTGTGACAGAGCAGAGCTGCGATGCATGCAGGGAAACAGACTTCCTGTCACCACTTTTTTTTTAAATTATTGAACAGTTTGTCAAGTAGAAACCTCACAGCTTTAACAGCTTTGCATCAGACTGGCAGGAATAAGTTCACTCAGAAAAAACCAAGATTGAAATAATATTTAAATATATTATATTATAAAGGGTCATACATAATCATAAATCATATTCTTCTATTATGCTAAAAGGTTCCACTGAATTTAATTTTCCATGACTTTAAAAATAAACTAATGTATTTATATTGAACTGTTCAAAAACAGAAAGACAAACTCATTAAAACCATTTTATAAAAATGAGTTTCATATAAGAAAGAAACTCACTGACGCTGTTTCACTTTCATATACTTGGATAAAACATTTTAATCGAAACATTTTCAAGGAAATCCGGTCGCATCCAGCGGAAAAAGAAAACACACATTTGCTGGACTTCCTGTCGTCTGACTGAAGCTGACAGGAAGTGTTGGTGCCGACAGGAAGTGACATCACATGTTTGAGTGAGAAGTGAACTGCCAGTCGAGCAGCAAACAAACAGGAGCTGATCTGTGAGGAAACAGGCTGAACATGCTGCTGCTGCTGCTGCTGCTCGGGGTTCTGGGTAAAACTCTTCCTGTTTCCTTCACACCTTCATTCTTCTTTACAGGTTTTAATGATTTCATGTTTGTATGCTGTGAAACACGCTGGACTTCCTGCTTTCCATCTGTCTGTTTTAAACTGTAAAACTCACACACGACAGCAGGCAGCCAGTCCTTCATCACTTCATCACCGAAGCTCTTTGAGAATCAGTGACGCAGCAAAAGCTCCAAAAAGTGCTGAGCTGTAGAAACTCAGGGTGGTGTCTGAAGAGGAAACGCAAACCATGAAGCTGCAGTTTAGTGATGAAGAGGAGCAGAGAGCACAAACTCTGCGTTAGATGTTCCAGAGTCTGTATTTCCAGTTTTAGGAGGAAAACTGTCACCTTTACTGCATTTCACCATAAAATAATGATGATTATCAAACAGAAACGAAGTTCAGAGGAAGATATTCCACATGATGAAGAGTGAGAATGACTTTTATTTATCCAGTACGCTGTATGTTAAAGTGTGTATAAACACACACACGTATATAACAACCAGAAGGTTCTTTAATCCAAAATGTCTCCAACTTTCTGTTGTTTTCTGTTTCCTCCCTGTTGCCTCATCAGTCTTCCTGCTGCTGCGTTCAAAGACACATCTGAAATCTGACAGTCAGCTGCTGAACAGAAACATTTTTCATGCAAGACAGCAGTGTCACTGTGATGCCTTCAGGAACAAAACAAAGATGAGTTTAAAGCAGCGTCGTCCGTCAGCTGCAGTATAACACGAAGAGGATGAAACTAATGTTTTAACTGCATCAGAACACGTTTTATAAATGAATTACATTAGTTTTAGAAACTGGCAGACTGTCTGGATCTATAGATATATAGATCTATATACAGTATCTATAGATCTGTGTACTGAAGAGTTTTCAGTCTCTCGGAGAGTTTGAGACATTTTGGATTTCGGACTCGTGATTGTTGTCAGCTGTTTTACTCCATATTTGTTGTGTATTTGTAGTGAAACTTCTTCTGTGGTCGACGTCCTGGAGCTGTTTGATTCAAACGTCCTGCAGTTTGAGGCTCTTTGCTCGTCTGTCAGCTGCCACTAAGTCCTGAACGATGTTTATTTATATCTTGTCTTGTTTTCAGTGTTGGACGTTGTAACGTCGTGCTGTCGATGAAGACAAGTTCTTAATGTTTTATTTTATGGGTCTCAGTTTCTTAGAAAATCCTAAAAAAGAACTTGTGTGTGTAAATTCAGAGGAAACTTCCTGGAAAGGAGTTGCTGATTGCAGGGAAACTTTTAGTATCTGAGCATCTGAGTGAGAAAGAGAAGAAGAGCTTCCTTTAAAAGTGTGACTCTTCCTCGTCCCCTGCAGAGGTGAGAGTGACGGCGGGCAGCCATCATGGCCGCTCCATGCCTGGGTCTCCGTACAACATCAGCAGGGACGACCGCAGCCTCCAGAGGGTCGTCCTCGCCGCCGCCTACTCCTTCAACAACCAATCAAACGACGCCTTCCTCTTCAAACCTGCTGCCATCCACAGAGCTCAGCGGCAGGTACGACAGGAAACGCGTGCACTCTTGTCTGTGGGGTCAAAGGTCAACTTATCCAGAGTCTGGATTTAATGATGATGTCATTAAGGGTTGCTGTATTTGAAGGTGTTAAAAGCTACCTGATCGATCACTTATCAATGAACTGAATCTCTGAACCAACAGGTTATTTTACCTGGTTGGACATCTGACGTGTCCTCACTGTGTGTAGTACTCGGACCTGTTACTGCAGTAAAAGTACTAATACTACAGTGTACAAATACTCTGTTACAAGTAAGCGTGTGTGTGTGTGTGTTCAGGTTGTTAAGGGCGTTCGGTACATCGTAGATTTGGAGATTTCCAGAACCGTCTGCCGTAAACGAGACGACAACAACAACGATCTGTCCAACTGTGACTTTCAGCCTGAAGGTCGTCTGCACCAGGTGAGTGTGAACAGGTGCTGAGCTCTGCTGTCCAAAACTCTGAACCCTGAAGACAAACAACAATCAGCCGTCACTTTTCACGCTAAAGGAATATTTGACATTTTGGGAAATATGCGAAGGAACATTTGCTTCCTGTTAGATGAGAAGATTATTTGCTGGAGTCTTGTCGTCAGGCCGCCTTATAAACCACGACGGGTCTTTTACACTTCAGTTTTTGTAAAGAAAACAAAAACAAGATATAATGCAATAAATAGAGAGAGCAGGATGTGTAGGAAAGGGGCTTTTAATGTGAAAAATCCACTTCCTGTTGTGTCTTCCAGACGTTTCAGTGTCACTTTGAGGTTTGGGCGATCCCCTGGCAGAATATGACCAAGACTCAGGTGTTCCTCTGTGAACCCTGAAACCACCAGCTGCCTCCATCCCTCACTGTGATGGTGACGTTACATCCACCTGTCCGCTCCACACCTCATCTCATCTGTAAAACTTTTTACACAAAATAAAATCACTCATCAGCTTTTTGGATATTAAAGTTTTTCTGCAGATTTATTTCTATATTTTGTGAAACTGTTCTATATGTAAGCTTTGGTCGTGCTGAGAGCAGACGAGGCCACCTGCTGGTCAGGAGGATGTACTGCAGCAAAGCCAAACACACAAACTACAGATTTAGTGAAAACTAACCAGAATTTAAATTTCTCACATTTGTTTAATCATAAAAAGTGAATATAGAAATGTTTAGTAGTCAAGAAACCCTAACCCTGCAATAATTAGCAAAAACAACTCAAAACTAAAACATGCGTTATGGGACTTTCACTGATTTACAGATTAATAATGATTCATCATTAAGGTGAAACAGAACGACCACAAACACTTATTTTCTGATGTAATGAAGGTGTTTTAAAAGGAATATTTAGTGTATAAATGAATGGATTTAAATATGTTGTGGTATTTTAAGGGATTCTCTTTCAATTTAAGGGTTCTTTAAGGTGTAGAAACACTTAATAAACTTACATTTTACACCTTAATAATCCATTCATGTATCCATTAATAAACTCCAAACTAATTTGCACCTAAATTGAAACTTTAATTTCCAAAAGAATATAAATTTAGAGCAGCTGTGATTCCTTCAGTACGTTCAGTGTTCACAGGTCTTAATGTTTTTATCAGTGATAGAAATGATGGACACGACTCCCAGAATAAGACGGAATAAAGTTCACTGGTGTCACAAAGAAAGAGTTCAAGTTTTAGAGAACATGTTAAGGTTCATTAAAACTGCAGATTTTATTCAGTGTTTGTTCAAAGGAAGCTGAAAAGCTGCAGAACAGTTCGTCCAGATAAAGAAAGAGTTCACACAGAGTTTCAATCTGAAAAATACACATCAAAACTAATCCGACAGAAATAAAACAGCAGCTTCAGCTCATACAAAACGTCTCAAACGCAACAACAGAAGCTCAGAGTAAAACCTTAGTGCAAAAAAACAAACGTGGCACCTCGTTCACAGCTCAACAAACGACAAACATCGACTTCTCGTCAGACTTGAGATCTTGATCTTATCTTGAGATCATTTTGTTCTATATCGTGGCCACAGGGTTTCAGATTGACTGAACTCATTGTAATGTCACATTAATGTTCGGGCTCATCTGTCTTTTAACAGTCAGAATCTTTTTGCTCAAAGTATCTCAAACTACAGTAAGTTTGGTTCTTTTATTTATTTCTACTCGTATTTTATTGTGTTTAAGTAAAGGGAACTCTTCATTACACCAACAGATCGTACTGATTTCTCAATAAGCCAAAATGACTGAATGTATGTGGTTCACCCTGAAACCTCTTGGTCCTGATCCAGCCAACTGACCATAAGCCTGCACCTTTGCAGGTGTGGGTTTAAGGACTTGTTGCTATGACAACAGTTCCAGATGAACTTCAGACTACGAAGAACGGGGCCACGATCAGAAGAACCTGATTGTTAAATCCTGATCTCAGGATCACTGGAGTCAGTGCTGAATGCAGATATTGAGATAATTAAGACGTCAATCGGAGGACGATGTTCTAGATTTCAAGATAATTAAGTTGTGGTTTTAAGATAATTAGTAAACCTGCTGATAATGAAGCACTGTTCAGGTGAGGAAACCATCATTCGAGTCTACACAGTTTAAAGTGATTCAACCATCAGCATGTTCCAGCGGCCATTTTGAAACAAGACTTATGTCGACGTCACACGACGGAGACGGGAAAGATTCCCATGACAGCTCAAGATGTGTTTAATCATGACATGACTATCTTCATTAAATATGAGTTCAGTTACGCTGAACAAAGACGTGAGGCGTCCATGTTGGTTTATTTTTTAGGCACTTCCGTATCATCAACGCTGCGTTCACGTCATATTGTGTAAATAGTAATTACGAGCAGTCGAGTGGGAAAAACCACCGTCAGCCTCCGACTTGTCATTCCGAGTCAAAGATATCAGGAATTTCTGACGGCAACAATTTTAACACTCACACAATCCATCAGCTCATTTATAGGAGCCGTTTGTTTGTTTGTATCTGGTTTCACTTGGTAACGAACTGCTACAAACACACAAGAAGCTAATGTAGGCTGTTTATCTGGTGTAGCTACGTGGTTAGCATTAGGGTGTTTTTCGTTTACTTCCCATTCTGCCGACAGTGCACGAATGCAGCATTAGCTACATGTCGGATAAATCGGAGCTTTCAGGAAAATCAGAGTTCCCAGTTAGATGATAGTAACATGCTAACATTCAGTATGTAATGTTTAGCACGTTATCGTGCTTTATGTCAACATTAAAGTTGTAATTACGACTTGGAAACTTTCTGAAAGCTCTGATTGATCCGACTTGATCTGCTAAATAATACATCAGTGTCTGAAAACCAAACAAACATGGATCATTCAAATTATTCTGTGATGCACACACAGAAAAGTCATAGCCACGATGTTATTATAGCTTATATATGGACATTTTCAGTGGTTAAAAATATAGCTGGAAACTAAGAAAATTACTTTTGATCTGTCGGCTCAGGCTAGCTAACATATTAAAGTGAGAAATGGCAGCTAATAGTAGTAACAACGCTAACCCAGACAATACAAAGTTAGCTCCAGAGGTGTGTGTATATATATATATATATATATATATATACACACATATATGAGGGCTATACTGATCGAGTGATCCATGGGCAAGCTAGCAAGCTAACCCACTAGTGAGTTAGCCAACCAGTTAGTGAGTGAGATAATTAGCTTGAGCTAGCTTGCAAGCAGTTTTTCAGCTGGTTAGTGCGAGATTCTTTCTGTTCACCAGGTAAGAGTGGTTCTAGGGCTGAGTATCATTGGACATCTTCTGATACTTGTGCCGATCAATACCTGAGTTTCAGTACCAACAAAACTTTGATTCCTCACTCTGAAAAATATAAACATGTTCTTGTATGAAAACCTTTTTTTCATTGAACAGAAGAAGCCAAAGTTGTCAAATGTTAAATGTCAGAACACAAGCAGGTGAACGAGAACTTTGAATAAAATACAGACTAAAACTGAAGAGATGAGGATTTAAATCAGGAACTCTCTGGAAGAAGTCAACGAGATCATGAATCTGAGCAGATATTTGATGTCAACTCTCAGTACATGACAGGTTTTGATACTCAGAGCTACAGACACATTTCAGACGGCACCAAAAATGTATTAAAGTTCGATACCCAGCCCCATGACATCCGCAAATCAAAACAAAATAGATTTCGGCTAACATGAACACAAACTCAGGCAACTCCCTCTGATTACCAGGCTATCCTGTTGGTGACGTCATTGTGATTCATCCCCTGGAGACTATTAATGTTTGAACCTAATTTCATGTTAATCCCTTCAACAGCTGTCGAGAATTTTACTCTGGAACAAAAGTGTTGACCGACCGCCGTTCGAGTTTGACGAACCACCTGTGACGAACCACCTGCTGGTGCATCATGACATCACTGTTAAAGACGAACGCCGTGTCACGGTTTCAGATTTCAAACTAGGCACACAGAGAAGTCACAAATGTCCGTCTGTATGTTCGCCGTTTTTTTAGACCATGTGCAGGTCTAGTTTGGCGATGTATTGTGAGCGGAAGGAGCCCAGGTACAGACTCCCGTCATACTCGTGGACCTCGCTGATGTAGGCCGCCACCAGGCCGTTGGGGTCGTGGAAGCTCCGGGTGCAGATGCCGCCATCATGGAGCTCCGCCACCAGGCTATACCGAGGGACAAACTTCATCAGCACCTCCTGACTGAAGAGCTGGAGAGGAAGGAGGACAGGGAAGGAAGGAAGGAGGGTGGAAAGAAAGAAGTAGGCAGGAGGGATATAGGGGGCAGGGAAGGAAATAGTTAGGAAGGGATGATGAAGGATGGCAAGGTACCAAAATGGATGTCACAAAGAAGGAGGGAGGAGGGTAGACAAGAAGAAATAAGATTGTTTATTGCATTACACTGTCTGGCCTCTTTTTCAGGACCTCAATATCAGATTTCAGACTTCATAACTTTGCATGACCTTCTTGGTTTGTCTGAAAAGTATCTGATGTAATGACTGGGTGAAAATACATTCTGCAATATTCCTGGAAAACTTCCAGGACATTCACAGGTCAGAGTCTGCAGACAGAGCTGTTTCCTGTTATCGTCTCTACGAGGACACCTGGGAGTCTGTATCATTTCTATGAGGACACCTGGGAGTCTGTATCATTTCTATGAGGACACTTGGGAGTCTATCATTTCTATGAGGACACTTGGGAGTCTATCATTTCTATGAGGACACTTGGGAGTCGGTATCGTCTCTACGAAGACACCTGGGAGTCGGTATCATCTCTATTTGAACATGAATGGTTCTTCCACACTGATTGGCTGATCTGGAGGTGGGGGGGATAGGGGATCTCAAAACCTCCTTGACATCTCTTTGTCAAACTTTTCAACTTGTTTCTTGTTTTTGAAAGTTTCCATGGAGACCCAGAAAGTCCAGGACCAGCAGGAAGCCTGAACCTGGTCTCTCTCTGTCTCTTTTTACCTTGAAGATGAGCTTCTTGATCCAGGGTCTCTGGGACAGGAAGTCCAGCATGGAGAAGCCGGGGTTTGGCCGCACTGCAGACATGGCCACCCAGTAACCTCCGGTCGAGCTGGGACGGATGTTGTCGGGAAAACCGGGCAGGTTGTCCACGAACGTGTCCATCCCGCCTTTGTTTAGACCGGCAACATGGACTCTGATACAGAAGCAGACGGTTTATAGAGGCTGTTTACTGATCTGGTTTTTATCCAGATTCAAACTGGGGAGCTACTGGAACCAGTCTGTCGACACTCACAAGATTTGACTGGTTACCAGATTTTAAAGAAACTTTAGACAAATATAAAACGTACTGACTGTATGGCATGGCACCACTCAGAATTGTGTCAGATTGTACATTTATCATCATGTTTTGATGAAACTGATGAAGCGTCTGGATGCATCTCAACTCTGTTTTAAAAACATAAACCTGTTTATAAATAAACAAAAGAAGCCAAAGATGTTAAATGTTGTCTGAACACAACACAGACTAAAACTGGTAAAATGATTTAAATCAGGAACCATCCGATCAATCTGAGTCGACACTGATGTCAACTTTCAGTTTGTGATACTCGACACAGAAAACAGCCCTACATCACATAATGATACTTTAACTTTGACAAACAATTAATGATTAAATGAAGCTGACTAAACGTAAAACCACTATTTTTGTGCTTCATGTTGGAACTTTTTATTTTATCTCATTTTATTTTATGAAGCACATAATGTTCTAGCTTTTCATTCTTTTTATTTAATTTTATTTTATGTTGTGTAGCACTTTATTTCTTTATATCCTTTTCTTTTATTTCTCTGTATAAACAGATAATGAATGACAATATTGTAAAACAAAGCAGTAATTACAAAATATTATACACTCCTTATTTCTGCTTACAGCTACATTACAGTGAGTTATAAACCATTTATTACATGTTTATATACTGATTATAAATGATAAATAGGTCAAGTGTGGAGTCACTGTGAAAATAAATAAAGCTGTTTATATATTTAAGTTCAGACTTCAGTTGGAGCTCAAACTGTCTTCATCACAGCAGGAAGGATGAAAATAAACCAACAAACACCTCCCGCTACAACCACTGACCTGACACACACACACACACACACACTTCAGGCCAGCAGCTTGTTTCCGTGGCAACAGAGAGAGCTGATATCACTGACGTCCTCCTCCTCCTCCTCCTCCATCAGTTATATAACCTTCATCATGTGATACAGAGAGATAATCTGTGGTGTGGAGTTATCAATATTAATGATCAGAAACTGAGGAATAAAATCAATAATAACCTGATAACATTAACAGCGGATATTTGTTTGTTTTCTTTTACTCAGCTGTTCTTATGGTCACTATTAATGAACTTTATTTTTATTTATTTTTGTTAAGAAGCACTTCATTTAATCTGATTTCATTATGTGAAGCAGTTTTACTAACGATGTGAGTTGAGTTGAGGACACACCTGTTTACCTGGCGGATCAGAAACCGGGATCAGGTGTCGACAGGAAACAGGAAGTCCAGCTAAAATATCCAGGTTTCTAAAACTGGGATGGGATGTTTACCAGGAAGATACTGATGTAAACACACTCACAGGTGTTTCTCTTGCTAACGGACGTCTCACCGGTTCATCGTTTAAATTGATCGCTGTATTAAATCAGAAACACGCTGCACTTTAAATAAAGACTTTAACTCCAGAACCACCACCTGTTTGTCGGGTATCTTGGTTTACAGAGAATAAATCTCTAACTGAAGAAGTCTAAAGTTGGCCTGTTGCAGAAATTAAAGATAGTGCTCTGAGCTGGCAGCGTGGAGGTGAGTCAGGTGTGTTACCTGCGTATCCGGGCCATGGTGGTCTCGGCCACCAGCACCGACTCCTCGTCAGGAAGCAGCTGGATGCCGTTTGGGAATCGAAGGTTCTCCATCACCACCGTCAGCTCTCTGCTCTCTGTATCGTACTCCAACACCCTGGCGGGAGACAAAACGTTGTTAATGCAGCAGGAAAGGTGAGCCACAGGAAGGCTTTTAATGTGAAACTCCTGCAGGAAGTCTGACATAGAACCGACTTCAGTTAACTAGTGAGAGAGAAACGGAAGTGTTAATTAATCCTATAGAAGATTTATAATGTCTGTTCAAATAAGATAAGGCTCGCAGAATCAGTAACTTTTTAAATCACTTCTTAAAACCAATTTTTATAGACTTGCTTTTATGTGATGTCGTCTTTTCTTCGTCTTTTTATTGCTTTTACTGTTTCAATTATTTTTATTTGTATTTATTGATCATTAATTTTTATCTTGCTTTTGTTTTGCTTTACTGTTTGGCTTTCTGGAGATGCTGCTTTTGCTTTGTCTGTCGAAGCACTTTGTAAACTCTGTTTTTAAAAGGTGCTATATAAATAAAGTTATTATTATTATTATTATTATTATAAAAAACAATAATAATAATAGAATAATTAGACTTTTACCATGTTTAAATATAATCAATTAATAAAGTTATTAGAATGTAATAAATGTAATTTAAATCCAAATATTATAAAATGGCTTTTTAACGTATCATTTTGTTGTTGTTTGCTTTAATATTTACAGTTTAATGATCACTTTAATTTAAACTCGACTCTTTGCTCTATAGATGTAGCAGTAAATGGAAAAACAAAAAGACACATTTAAAAGCTTTTTTAAATAAAATAAATTAAATGTTTATTGTATTTCTTTGTTAGATTTTTTTAATTTAACAGGCATTATAAATCTTCTATATATTACTGTGGGACTGGATATTATAGTGAATTTATTAAGACATCATTTCTTTTATCGTACCGTCCGTCTGCGGTGGCCTCCATGATGAGGTGCATGTAGTCTCTGCGCTGCCACCTGCTGCTGGAGTCGGTGAAGTACACCTTCTTCCCGTCCTGAGTCACCGCCAGGTCGTTGATGAACGACAGCTTCCTGCCAGCGACCACCTGACCCCCCGACACCAACCTGGTCGCGTCACCTGCACAGAAAACAGACGCTGTGAAGGCTGTCCACGAGCTAACAGACTCCAGTAATACAAGTTCAGATAAGAATAATAATAATAATAATAATAATATGTGCATGTTAATGCTACAAGCTGGAGAGTTATTAGTTCTGCTGCTGCAGCTTCCAATGCTAGCTAACATGTAGTGTACGAACAATAAAAATGTGTTCATTTCAGATGAAGCAGGTGAAGAAAACGAAGAGACGCTGCAGAGACGAGCAGAAGGTGACAGTAAAAAGTGAATTTGTCCTCCGTGGATCCGACCCTTCGTGTTTAATATGCAACCAAACTTTCTCTGGTTTCAAACGGCTCCCAAAGATGCGGTAAAAGTGTCCTGGCAGCATCAAACATCTTCTAAACATGATCCACACCGGGTCTGATAAAGATCTGATGAAACGTTTACAGTACTGATCAATTCCTCTTTGGCTGAACATTAAATATCTCAGAAACTATCAAACATGTTAAATCCACAAACTGTCTGGAGCATCAAACCAACATCAGACACCTTAAAGTAGAACTAAATCTGATGAATCTCACACAGATGAGACTTCACTTTTTGCAGTTTAGGGACCTTTTGGTTGTTTTTATTTGATTTTTGTTGCCATTCATTGTCTTTTCTCTTCTTTATATTTGCCTTTTCTTGTTTTATTGGTCCTGTGTGATGTGAAACGGTTGTTGTTGTGTGGAGAACAGGGAGACCAGCGACTCTGTGGAAGCTGACGTGGATCCAAATAAAGTGCGCTCACTCACCTGTGGTGGGGTTGACCTCGAACAGACCCAGGTAAGCGTCGGCTACAAACAGGGTCCCGTTGGGTCCGACCCTGATTCCCAACGGCCTCCCACAGCTGGACTCCTCCTCTCTGGAACCTGCAGGACACACAGTCACAAAAACTGCAGTAATTATCATGAAGTTTGGTTCAGACGTACGTGCCCCACCCCAGGATGAATCCTAATAACTTCACCTCCTCTGACAGTCATTCATATAAAAGTAACTTCATGTGCTTTAAATTAAAACATGTCACATTAAAGACGTCACAGAGGGAGCAGGAGGAGTTCCATTAAGACCTCAGGTTGAAGGACTGGATTCAGTGAATCACTGGTCTGAAACCAGTTAGCAGTCTGTGACTCACTAACGTACTGATGGGTCAGTACCCATTGACCCACTGTCAGTGAGTCAGTGTGTTTCCTGTTTTAACCCTCAGTGCTGACTGAAACATCATGGAGGAACCTGTCCTCACTTCCTGTTTCACAATAAAACCTTCACTGTTTCCTGCTTTAATGTTCCATGTTGGCTTTGTGTTTTTCTCTTTTTTATATAAATGTAGAGCACACTGAGTTTTATATGTTTGCTATAAATAAAGATTAATTTCAAATGAAAGGCTGTGATATCTGTGACTCTGTTTATCACACTGAGGTCACGTGATCCATCTGTGGGTTCGTCTGTGTTTAATGTTGAAACAGAAGCAGAGAGTCGCAGCAGGTCTCAACACGCCGCTGCTTTAAACTGTCAGAGTGTTGAGAAACGTCCAACTGACAGAGGAGGTGAAACCTTACAACTCCAGGATGAAGCAACCACAGACAGACAGACAGACAACCAGAGACAGACAGACAACCAGAGACAAACAGACAACCAGAGACAGACATCTGAAATCAAATTAAGCCTTAAAACGTGTTGTTTAGTTAAGTTAAAGTTAGTTTACTGTTTAAGTTTTTGCTTTAAAAGTTTAAAACTAGACTAGACTTCACTATACTAGTCCTAAATTAAACTAAACCTGTAAACTGAACTAAAACATAAATTAAACTTAACATAACTGAATCTTAAACTATAGTCAACTAAACCAAACTAAACCACAAGTTAAGTTTACCTTTAAGGTTCAGTTTAACTAAACGTGAATCTCAAACTAACTTAACCTTAAACCAAATTAATCCACAAGTTAAACTAAACTTTAAAACTAAACTAAACCTGAATTTATAACTAAACTAAACCTGAAACTTAAATTAAACTGAACCCTAAGTTAAACTAAACTAAACCTGAATTTTAAACTAAACCTGAACCTCAAGTTAAACTAAACTAAACCTGAAGCTAAACGTCATGAAACTGAATCTTAAACTAAACCTCAGTGTTAGTTGTTCTCACCACACGGCAGTTTTCCGAGTCTCGCCACCGTGTGAATTCTTCGACCAATCAGCTTCACGATCTTCCCGTCAGCTGTTCCAGTGAACAAAACATCTGCAAACAGAAGAGACAACATCTGTCAGCTCTCGGTCTTCTTCATGGTCTTCATTGTCCAGCTGCAAAGAAATATAACTTTTAGGACGTTACTTTTTATGACCTCTGGTTGTATGAAGCCATAAAGAGGAGATAACAGTCTGGAAACTGGACTTTAAGCTCGACATGAGCCCATTTCACAGAGAGGTCAGTGTGACCCAGACTGCAGCAGCACAGTGACCTTTGACCTTTGTCTGTTTCAGCAGCTGGAAAACAAACTGAGGAGCTCTGATGAAACCTTCTGGCATGTTTGCTGAAACCACATTAAACAGGGTCGGTCCTTCTTTACACCGTCACATTTTACCCAAACTAAACTAACTAAACTAAACCAACTAAACTGTACTTAAAACTAAACTAAACCAAACTAAACCTTTAACTAAACTGTACTTAAAACTAAACCAAACTAAACTAACTAAACCAACTAAACTGTACTTAAAACTAAACTAAACTAAACCAAACTAAACTTTAAACTAAACCAACTAAACTGTACTTAAAACTAAACTAAACCAAACTAAACTAACTAAACCAACTAAACTGTACTTAAAACTAAACTAAACCAAACCAAACTAACTAAACCAACTAAACTGTACTTAAAACTAAACCAAACTAAACTAACTAAACCAACTAAACTGTACTTAAAACTAAACTAAACCAAACTAAACTTTAAACTAAACTAACTAAACCAACTAAACTGTACTTAAAACTAAACTAAACCAAACTAAACTAACTAAACCAACTAAACTGTACTTAAAACTAAACTAAACTAAACCAAACCAAACTAACTAAACCAACTAAACTGTACTTAAAACTAAACCAAACTAAACTAACTAAACCAACTAAACTGTACTTAAAACTAAACTAAACCAAACTAAACTTTAAACTAAACTAACTAAACCAACTAAACTGTACTTAAAACTAAACTAAACTTTAAACTTAACTTTAACCTAACCTAAACGTCTCACTGACCTCCAATGTTGGCGATGGACTCGGGTCCGGTGATCTGGTCTTCAAACAGTCTCTGAGCCTCTCTGAGCTTCAGGTTCGGCTCCCAGCAGCCCGTCATCACCGGAGGCTCCTTCAGACTGCACGGCACGAAATCACCAGCAGGGGGCAGGACACATGAGGGAATTTGATTAAATAATAATAATTCAATTTAATTTAATTCTTATTTAAAATTTTTACTAAAAGAAAAAATCTAAGTTTTTCTAGAAATAATGTAACTTTATCTTTTAAATATAACATTGCCCTCACAAGATTACCACTTATTCTATATATTATTATATTACATTTTCTAGAAATATAACTTTTTACAGAAGAAATTACAACTTTATTCTAGAAATAATGTAAGTTTTTTCTTATTTTCGAAAAAAATGTAAACTTTATTCTTAAAATAATTCTCAAATCTCAGATTTCTTTTCCAGAACCGTTCCTGTCGTACATGTTAGTCCATTCCTGAGTCTTTTTATAAAACAAGAGAAAACATCTGCCAGTTTCCAGCACAAATCAACTTGTTTCAACAACTTCTTGCAATCAAGAGTCATTTTCTCGACTTTGTCTTATTTCAAGATACAGGAACTTATTTCTACATACTTCCTGAAACAAGCTGATTTGTATTTGAAAAACCTGATTTCAATCCCATGATTTCTTATGCTGTTTCTAGACCAAACTGTTTTATGATTTCATTGTAAACTAATTCAGAGACGCAGCAGTGTTTCCAAACCTTCTCAATCTGCTTCTGGTCATGAATGATTAACCAAGAGAAGCTGGAGAGTCGGCAGATATTCAGATATCTGCAGCAGACAGTTCAAATATTCCCAAACTCAACCTGCAGACACGGAAACTTCAGTCCTCACACTGTGGACCATCAGTTTATAATTTCATTTGTACAAATAAAGTTTTATCTTATGAAACTGATGAAGTATAATTTAAGTGCAGAATGAACCACTCTGGGTTCAGCTTCAGCAAGAATCCAGATTAAAAACATCAGGTTGGTTCATTTCTCCCACTTGTACATGTATTCCTTATCTGAACTCTTCTAGTCGGGTCGGTCCTGTGACTCTGATATAAAGGTCTACAGACAGAAATCCATCACAGTCTTTGTTGATCTTCATGTTTCCTCATTGTGTGATGAGGCAGCACAGAGCACACACTGGAAAACTCCCCCTGATGGTGCGTTCAAGGACACTCTTATGCAGCCAAATCCGGGCCAATAGTTTTGATCATTTGAAACAAAAAATGTAATTGAAAAACTAAAATTTGAAACTGAAATATATTGATATTAATATTAATATTAATATATTAATATTATATTTGATTAAATTCCAGAACTGAATCAAAATTATACTTATTACACTTACTACACTTATTTTTAGTTTGAATACAACCCCTCTGAGATGTAGCGGAGTAGTAGAAGTAGGAAGAGGTATAGAATGGAAATACTCAAGTACAAGTACTTTGAATTTACAGTACTAGAGTAAATGTACTTTTAGCCAGATGGTAAAATCCTTCATCTTAAAACTGGACTAACTGAAACAGAAGGTGCTGATTTATATTTCTATATGTACTTCAAATCACAGAGGCTGTTTCCTGACTGAGTGTTTGACCAAATTAAATCACTTGCCCGTCAGCAGACTACCTGGGCGGGCTCACCTGAATGCTTCAGGGTGGATGGGGGACTCCAGGATGAGGACGATGACCAGGAGAGGAAGAAGCAGAAAGCCGCCCAGAGTGAGCAGAGTCACCTGAAAGACCTTCCCGCTGTAGGTGCTGCAGGAGGAAACAACCACAGAAACACTTTGAACTCCACCTCAACCTGAACACTGAACGCTACGTTCTCTGGGGTTCCTCAGGGATCTGCCCTCGGTCCTACTCTCTTTCCACTGAACGCTACGTTCTCTGGGGTTCCTCAGGGATCCGCCCTCGGTCCTACTGTCTTTCCACTGAACGCTACGTTCTCTGGGGTTCCTCAGGGATCTGCCCTCGGTCCTACTCTCTTTCCACTGAACGCTACGTTCTCTGGGGTTCCTCAGGGATCCGCCCTCGGTCCTACTGTCTTTCCACTGAACGCTACGTTCTCTGGGGTTCCTCAGGGATCTGCCCTCGGTCCTACTCTCTTTCCACTGAACGCTACGTTCTCTGGGGTTCCTCAGGGATCCGCCCTCGGTCCTACTCTCTTTCCACTGAACGCTACGTTCTCTGGGGTTCCTCAGGGATCCGCCCTCGGTCCTACTGTCTTTCCACTGAACGCTACGTTCTCTGGGGTTCCTCAGGGATCCGCCCTCGGTCCTACTGTCTTTCCACTGAACGCTACGTTCTCTGGGGTTCCTCAAGGATCCGCCCTCGGTCCTACTCTCTTTCCACTGAACGCTACGTTCTCTGGGGTTCCTCAGGGATCCGCCCTCGGTCCTACTGTCTTTCCACTGAACGCTACGTTCTCTGGGGTTCCTCAGGGATCCGCCCTCGGTCCTATTGTCTTTCCACTGAACGCTACGTTCTCTGGGGTTCCTCAGGGATCCGCCCTCGGTCCTACTCTCTTTCCACTGAACGCTACGTTCTCTGGGGTTCCTCAGGGATCCGCCCTCGGTCCTCCTCTCTTCCCTCGCAGTAACACGACCCCCGACAGAGGGCATGGAGGATGATAAACTGATCATTGCAATAATTATTAATTATTCATTTGAGAACGTGAATCAAGTGTTTGATTGATTTTCTGAGTATTATTAATATTAATATTGAAATCAATATGAGATTATCTTAACTGAAGGCATCAGATGAAATTCATTAGTCACAAAATGAGAAGGCAGCTACTGAGATCTGCTAAGCTAGCTACCTTTATGCTAAGCTACCTGGTTAGCTAACATGCTAAGTGCAGATACTGTGTTTCCACATTAATGACATAATATGTGTTTATAGTAAATCAGCTGAGAGACCGTCAGATACAGGGTTAATGTGTGTGTTTAGCCTTTAGCACAGGTGTGTGGACAGGTAGACAGGTGAACAGGTAGACAGGTAGAACAGGTGAACAGGTGGACAGGTGGACAGGTGAACAGGTAGAACAGGTGGACAGGTAGACAGGTAGAACAGGTGGACAGGTAGACAGGTAGAACAGGTAGAACAGGTAGACAGGTGAACAGGTAGAACGGTGAACAGGTAGAACAGGTAGACAGGTGAACAGGTAGACAGGTGGACAGGTGAACAGGTAGACAGGTGGAACAGGTGGACAGGTGAACAGGTAGAACAGGTGAACAGGTAGACAGGTAGAACAGGTAGACAAGGTGAACAGGTAGACAGGTAGAACAGGTAGAACAGGTAGACAGGTAGAACGGTGAACAGGTAGAACAGGTAGACAGGTGAACAGGTAGACAGGTGGACAGGTGAACAGGTAGACAGGTGGAACAGGTGGACAGGTGAACAGGTAGACAGGTGGAACAGGTAGACAGGTAGAACTTAGTTATTTCTAGTTGTATAAACTGAATGTTGGAAAAATGTAATGAACTTTAAACCAAAAAGCACCAGCAGAGGAATATCTTCAGCTCTCCTGTATTGATGATTTGTCAATCATTCAGCTTCTGATCGATTAACCATCTCAGCAGGATGCTAACGTTAGCTAGTTATCAGTTTATATTCCGTTTCCTGTTTAAAATCAGCTCGTTATGATCAATAAATCAGACAGAAACACCTCCTGTAATCTGATCAATAATCAATGAGCCTGAAAGAAGCAGCTGCTATGACGGTCCCGGTTACTGGATCTGCAGGTGTTTCTGTTTAAGTATCCACTCCGGGATGTGGGTCAGAAAGCGGCCCTGGTTCCGTTTCTTACCCGGATCCCTTGTAACGGTGCTCCGGCAGCTCGTCGGTGATGACCTGCGGTCGGTGGACCCGCCGGAACCGGAGCCCCTCCGTCTCATTCATGCTGGACTCGGACTGTTGGCCTGGAGCTGGAACGGCTCGCTGTGTTGAGGTTTAACCCGGGTACAGAGTGACTAAACCCGGAGAGAAGCACCGACACATCCCACCGCACCGCACCGCACCGCACAGAGGGTGTTTACCATGACGCGGGACGGCTTCCGGTCTGCGACTTCACAATAAAAGACCAACCGCCAAACGCCTCGTCATTAGTTAGTCAATACAAAGAAATTATAAAAACACTAAACAAAACTTAAAAATGAAAAAAATAAAAATGCATTGAAAAAAGACATTTTTTATATTAAAATAAAAAGTACAAAAGAAAATGAAAAATTCAAAACTAATTAAATAAACTGATATAAAAAGTAAAATGAAACTTCCATTAACACTGAAGGGGGTATTTATTTATTTAAAATAACACACATTTACACACAGTTACAAACAGATCCGCATGTCAGGGAGGATTTCTGATCAATCTTTCCATCAAAGGACTCATTTGTTCCCTCGATAGTTTTGTTTCAGCTCCTCAGTTTAATCATTTCACCCCCAAATGATTCAAAGTGATAAACCAGGACAGGATCAGAGGTTTTATATCAAGTCTGAAGTCACAGTCATGTTAAATAATTAACAGCTGTGTTTCATTCTGGACTGAATATTTTAACATATTTTCTACAAAGATTTTATATTTTACACTCCCACAAAATAAATGTTAACGTAATTTAAAGTTTGTTTCCAGGATCGTCTGGACTGAAGGAACTCCTTCACGTTGTGTCTCAGATGATTTTTCACAGACGGGCAGGGTGGGAATGACATGCAGAAATACCAAAACAAGATCCAGGCAGTAGAACGAACTCAGTAAATAAATCTGACATATCATGTCAGATTTGGCTTCAGTCTCAACACAGTGTGAAGAAGTCCAGAGCTCTCAAACAGATCAGTCAGTAGCCAGTTTTCTTTTGGCGTCACTGGGCAAAAATGCCATATTAACCGTGCAGCATATTGTAATTCAAGTGGTCTGAGAGCAGACCTCTACTTCAGCCCCCCCTCTTGCCTCTGTTTTCAGGCTTCAGTAAATCTATCCCGTGACGGGAGACTTTAACCAATCACAGGTTATTGCAGAGAGACGGTGCGTTCCTATTGGCTAAGCTACAAGAGCAGATGTGTGTACACGTCCCTTCGGACGGTGAAAACCTGATTCAGTGGAGGAAAATCCTGAAACTTGTGATAAATGTCCAGCACCTCCTTTGCCTACAGCGGTGTATAGAACAAAACAACACGGAGCTTCAGGCTCAGGATGTTGATGCCATGGCGCTCATAACGACGAGTGGCAAAGAGGCCTGATGACAAACAGTGAGGAATAACTGTTGACGGGGGACAGTGGTGTGTGTGTGGTGTACTAGCCTCTCTTCCCGCTGCTGGACGGCGTTGCAGCTGCCTCTGAAGCCTGGGGCGCTCTGCTCTGCGGCCGTGAAGCGCTGGAGGGGCGTCTTTGAGAAAACAAGTCACGGCGGGAGGGACCGCGGTCTCGGTGAGGCTCACGCCGTGGAGAGCGAGCCCTACGAGGGACACGGTTTCACTGGGGAACCGACTCCTTCTGCTGCCGGTCCAAGTTGTGGGTTTGGTGGGAGGGGCTTAGAGAGAGAGGAGGAAGGTTTTGTCTAGGTTGCACAGATTTTGCCTCCCCCAGCTTTAAAGCAACTTTCACAGGAATGAATGGGGCCCCGCCTCCCAAAATGTCCTCCAGTCTGGGATTTCCTCTCATGTATAAATCCACCGCAGCAACTGAAACTGAAAATAAAACACATTCCTTCAAACCTTCAGGCCCAGCTGAGGTTCAACAGTATCAACAGTTCTAATTAAATCATAAACTCTATCTTCACAGTAACCAAGTTCAATGAACATGAACTGTTTTGGGATCCTCTCTTCTTTTTTGTTCTAAATTCAAGTATTTAAAGAGCCTTGGTTTTGTTACATTCCCCCAAATCCCCAAAAGTTCTCTGAGCTCTCAGGGAACAAGTTCAAGGACCGAGGCTCGTCATCACATCCTGTTTCTGTTGGAGAACTGAACAGACCGGTAGTTGCTGTCTGACACATTTCTCCTGTCAGCTTCCTGTCTGGCTCTGGACCCTCAGGCAGAGACACACTTGTGCTCTCTGAGGCTCCTGGTGGAGGTGAAGCTCCTGCTGCAGGTGGAGCAGCTGAACGGTCTCTGTCCTGTATGGACCAGCTGGTGGGTCTTCAGGTTGTTGTTCTGGCTGAACCTCTTCCCACAGACGATGCACTCAAACGGCTTCTCTCCGCTGTGGACGCGTTTGTGTCTGACGAGGTTCTGCGACACGCTGAAGCTCTTCCCGCAGACCTCGCAGACGTACGGTTTGTCTCCGCTGTGCATGCGCTCATGCAGCTTCACGCTGGCCTGCGTGGAGAAGGTTTTCTGACACTGAGCGCAGCTGAACGGCTTCCCCTCCGAGTGGCAGCGTCGGTGCGTCTTCAGGTAGCTCAGCGAGCTGTAGCTGCGGCCGCACACGTCGCAGGGGAATGGCTTGTTGCCGGAGTGCAGCTGCAGGTGAGTCTTCAGGATCTGGGCGCTGGTAAAGCTCTTCCCACACTCATCGCAGGTGTGAGCTTTGTGCCCGCTGTGAGCCAGCTGGTGGCGTTTCAGTGACGTGGACGAGGAGAAGTTTTTTCCGCACTCGCTGCAGCTGTAAGGTTTGATGCCGGCGTGGCTCCGCTCGTGCACCAGCAGCGCGCTGCGCTGTCTGAAGCCCTTCCCGCAGGCGTTGCAGATGAACGCCCAGTCGCCGCTGTGCACGGCGCGGTGCACCTTCAGGTGTCCAGCCTGCGTGAAGCTGCAGCCGCACACGTCGCAGCTGAACGCGCGGTGGCCTGAGTGGACAAGCCGGTGGCGGCGCAGGTTGGCCGACACGCTGAAGCTCTTGCTGCAGGTGTCGCAGCTGAAGGCCTTCTCTCCGGTGTGGACGCGGTAGTGCACCGACAGGCTGCTCCTGCTGGAGAAACTGTTCCCGCACTGCTCGCAGGTGTGCGGCCGCTCACCTGTGTGCGTCCTCAGGTGAGCTCGGAGGCCGCTCCGCTGGCTGAAGGTCTTCCTGCAGATGCTGCAGGTGAACGGCCTCAGTCCTCGGTGGACGGTCAGCTGGTGGACGTGGACGCTGCGGCGCGTGGTGAATCCTTTCTCACATGTCGGACATTTAAAGGGTTTGTCCTTCAGGTGGACTCTCTGGTGTGCAGACAGGTAGCTGTGTTTGGAGAACTCCTTCCCGCACTCTGCACACCTGAACCTCTCCTCAGTTTTCTGACAAGTCAGTCTGTGCTCTCGGAGGCAGCACCTGGCCGGCAGCGTCTCGCCACAGGCCGAACACGTGAGCGGCCAGCCGCGGCGCCGGCTGGACGTCTGGTGCGTCCTGAGGTGGCTGCGGGTGCCGAACACCTTCCCGCAGTGAGAACACCTGTGGGGCCGCTGCTTGTTGTGCACAGTGAGCTGGTGGACTCTGACGCTGCTCCGGGCGGAGAAAGCTTTCCCACAGGTGGGACAGGTGAAGGGCCGCTCTCTGCTGTGGACCCGCAGGTGAGCGCTCAGGTTGGTCCGTCTGGAGAAGCTGCTGCTGCAGACGCTGCAGCTGAAGGTCCGTCTGCTGCCCGCCGGAGGAGACTGCTCTGATTGGCTGGTTTCACCTGTAGGAGCATCTGATTGGTGGTTCACCTCCACCTGAGCGACTCCTTCAGCTGCAGGGGGGGTGGAGTCCTGCTGAGGCTCGACTGCAGTGACTGCAGAGAGAGAGAGAGACCATCAGCGCTCTCCTTACAGAGGAGGACAAACATGTCCGCCATGATGCTTTTTAAAGTTCTTACTGTCCTCCAGCTGCCTCCTCAGCTCCTGCAGCAGAGCCTCACAGAGCCTCCTCATCACAGCCAGCAGCTCCTCCTGCAGCGCGCGCACACACACACACACACACACGCACACACACACACACACACACACACACACACACACACACACACACGCACAGTTCAACAGCAGCACAAACTGCATCCTACAGTTGAGTCAGTGTTTCAGCAAAAAGAAAGATATAATATATATAATATAATATATAAACAAGCAGAATTAAGTGCAGAACTGACAAAAAGCTACAAAATCAAATAAAAGCCAAATGAAACAAACGTGTCAAAGGTCACAACAACTCGTTTAGGAGTCTGAATCTCTGTCAAATACAATAATCTGATCCAGACCGAGAAAAGCTTGAAGAGAAAATGTACATATCACATTTTAATCCCATAAGACTTGATTCTCACATATTTTCAGATTAAAAGAAAAAGATTTGAAATGTTGAAATATTTCTCTACGGAAGCCGAGAACGGCCGTGCTTGCAATTATTTTTAATGTCGTTATATCGAGATCACGAGATAATTACACACCTGATCTCAGCCTTCAAGATCCCCGTCTGGAGGATCCATAACTGAACAGGATCGATCTGAATGTCTCTGACAGAAACACACAGTGCAGTTTCTGCCTGTTAGACCTTGACTGAAGTACAGTCTGATGTGTTGATCAGTACCTGGACATGTACCTGGACCTGGACCAGGACCTGGACATGTACCTGGACCTGGACCTGTACCTAGACCTGGACATGTACCTGGACCTGTACCTAGACCTGGACATGTACCTGGACCTGGACATGTACCTGGCCCTGGACATGTACCTGGACCTAGACCTGGACATGTACCTGTACCTGGACATGTACCTGGACCTGGACATGTACCTGGACCTGGACCTGTACCTAGACCTGGACATGTACCTGGACCTGGACATGTACCTGGACCTGGACCTGGACATGTACCTGGACCTGGACCTGGACTCCTTCATCTTAAATCAGTTGCCGTCCAGACGTCATCTAAGCAGGCTGACATCATTCAATTCAATTCAGTTTTATTTATATAGCATCACATCATAACAAAGTTATCTCAGGGCACTTTTTCGAATAGAGCAGGTCTAGACCGACTCTTTATATTTACAGAGACCCAACAGTTCCCACCATGAGCAGCACCAGGAGACAGTGGCAAGGAAAAACTCCCTTTAACAGGTAGAAACCTCGAGCAGAACCAGAACCAGAACCAGGCTCAAGGTGGGCGGTCATCTGCCTCGACCGGTTGGGTTGAAGGGGGGGGGGGGGAGAGCAGCTCATACAGCAGCTCAATACAGCACAGATATGGTAATGGCATTGATGTTAACACCAACGGAAACAGCACTAAGCAGCAGCAGCGTCTGTGGTCTGATTAACAATATGAGGAAACGACGTTTTGTTTTCTCGAGATAACGAGTTAATTATCTCGTTTTCTCGGCTTCCGTATTTCTCTCTGGCACAAGAAACCCTTCATTTCTTTAACTGTGATTTACATCATATAAATGACAACTTTAATGAGGTATTTTCTCTGTTGAAGAAGAAGTTTGAACACTGACTTCAGTCTTCGAGCCTCCAGCTTTGAGTGTTTCACAGGTTTCAGTCACCGCCGTCAACACGAACTCCTCCAAGATGGCGGACACGAGCTGCTCCATTTTATTTCAGCACCAAATAAAGTTTAACACCAGGGGAGCAGCTCGTCTTGTTGTCGCTGTGCGGCCATTCTGTTCACTGACGGCAGGAAAAGTCCGCATGTCGCCCCCTGCTGTCCGGAGGTCAGAAACAGCAACAAAAAACCAATAAATGTAATAAAAATAAATCAATAAAAACATACTGTTTATGATCCGCTGAATAAGTTAGTTAAATTACATCATTACACATCTTTTAAGCTTAAATATAAACATAAATTAACAAATAAATAGACAGAAAGGGAAAAAATAGATGATATATTATATATGAATATTTCTGTTTGTAACAATAACAAAACACATGTAAATATGAAAAGAAAAAATAAATAAAATGAAATAAATAATTATATAACTAAAATAGCAAAAAGCCTAACAAGCTAAACTAAATAACATTTTATATTATAATTGTATCAGTTTTTGTAATCAGGTTTAAGCATATATAAAATAACAAATGTATAAATTGTTTGTATGTTTAACAATGAAAATTACAATAAAATAAAAAGATGAATAAAAAACAAAGTGAAAATATATTTTTTTAAAGTAGCAGAGAATCTAACAAAAAATAAAATGATATGCAATAGTTTTAAAGCAAATTTATGATTTGTGATATTTCAATTCATGCAATCAATCAAAGGTTCAATTTCGATTTTTATCTGAATGCGAAACATAAAATTCTATATAATATTAATGAAGATAAAAACATTTTATTAAGGTTTTTCTGCATCTGTCTTTAAGTGTGTTTCTACTGTTTGTATTCTGTAAAGCTTTATTAAGATGAAACAGACACAGAGTTCATGTTTATTAGTGACTGTTTATTTCTGTACATTTATGATACAAAGTCTGATCATCAACTGTCAACTAACTTTAAATCTATAAAAACTGCTCATGTTCACTAAATATTCTGTTCAGTAAAAATCATCGGGGGAAAAAAAGAGTAAATGCAAACAAAAAGAATTCTGAGATAAAGTCAGAATTAAAATCTAGTTTAAAATGATCAAATATATATTTTTTCATACCACAACATGTCAGATAAAGATGTTATTAAGAAAACCACAATAAGGTCAGAAATTGGAGATCCTTCACCAGTAACAGTTAAAACTTGTTCTTAGAGGACGACACACACACACACACACAGTAAATGCTCTATATGTATTTATCAAACTGCTATCAGACGTCCTCCCTGCTTTGTTCTGGGTTTTGGCTTCATTTCATGTGTCAGATATTTAAAACAACGGGACAAAGATAAAAATCCTCGTGTCTGATTGGTTACATTTGATTCACCATGAGATCACATGAGAGGTGCCCTTAAAGGAACAACAACTCTCATGTCTGTACAGTAAATATAATAATAATAATAATAATTTATCTATAAACATGAAGCTACAGCCAGCAGCCAGTTAGCAGTTTGATAAGTACGAGTCCTGCGCTTCATCTTCTCCACATGTGAGTTAAAGCAGCTTCTGAGCAGACGGTTGCTGGTTCAAGTCACCAAACTGTCTGAAAACTTCTTCTTAGCACCGCAACGTAGCTGCGGGTCTACCTGAGGAACGATGATCTACCTGAGGACCTGCTCGGACCCGCCCACTTCCTCCCTGTGTTTTAAAATGGAGGCAACAGCTCTGAAAGGCTCAGACGGGAAGTCCCTACTTCTTCTTCTTCTTCTCCTCTCCTCTCTGCTTCCTGTACCGCTCGTGGGCCTCGACGATCTCCTTGACGACAGACGGGTCGTCCAGAGTCGACACGTCGCCAAGGTCACCGGTCATCTCCATGGCAACCTTCCTGAGGATCCGCCTCATGATCTTCCCGGAGCGAGTCTTCGGCAGCCGCTTCACCACCTGAGAGACAACTGAGCGTCACTGCACAGCAACAGGAAGCACTGGCTTCTGATTGGCTGACAGGTGTCTTAATATCAAAGTTAATGGAAGAAGAAACACCTGGACAGGTGATGTCCTCATTTACACACACACACACACGCACACACACACACGATGCTGCTGATAAAGATGTTATTACCTCAAACAGGATCTTGACTGACACACAGAAACACTGTAATGGTACCAGACTCAACCAGACTCACAGAAACTGTAAGAACTGATTTTAAATATGATCACTGATCAGGAAGAAACTGGAATCAGTTCAGAGAAACTGGGTTTTGTGGGATTCAGCTGGAAGGAACCACATCAAGATTTAAAATCAAAGAAACACACAAAACATTTCTATGATCTCTCTTTATAAGATCTCAGAACATTTTAGTTACTGTTAAATTACCTGAAAACCAGCTGAGCCTCCACCACCCGCTGCAGTGATGTCACACTGTACCGGCATGTGTCAGTACGCTGTGACATCACTGCTGGCTGTGGTCAGAGGAGAAACGCTGCTGTTACCTCACTGTTTCAGGTGTGTGATGTTGTTGCCATGGAAACCAGAGTAGGCTGGGGGCTCACCAGGAAGTGCTCCGGGACGGCGTATTTGGCGATCTTTGTGGCGACGAGTTCTCTGAGCTGCTGAAGGACAGCAGGGGGGTCGTCACCAAACTCCTCCTTCAAAACCACGAAGGCAAACGGCACTGACACACACACACACACACACACACACACACACACACTTTAATCACACATGCTAACCCGTTAACATATATTAAATGTCAAAAGTCAAAATAGCAGCTGAATAAACTCAATAATTCCTGATGTCATCATTCTTCTTATTTGATGTTGTTAAACAGAAATCTCCTCGTCGCTGAGAATCTGAACAATGTTTAAATATCTCGAGTGTCAGCGTGGTCCCTGAATGATTCGGAGATTGATTGATGGATTAATAAAGGCTCTGTGATTGGTTCCTTATTATTTTGGCAGCAAGTCTCCTACCAGACCACCAGGAGGCAGCAGAGGGCCATAAATCCAACTCATGTCTGCTTCTTCAGCAGCTTCATCTGATTTTGACTGATCAATAAACCAAACATGACCCTTCACTGACATATATTGTAATAAAAAAATAACTAAATGGTGACATGAGAAATAAATGAGAATAATAACAGTAAAGTTAATTAGTATTCTTATCGTATATATTCGTCTATTTAAAATCAAGTTATGCACTAATTTCATTGAATTCTTTTCTTTTTCTTTTCTTCAGCACGTTTTCTATATTTCATATTTAAGTGTTCTCCAGAGAAACTGAATGAAACTCATCATCATAAAGACCTTTAGTTTCTACACGTACAGTCACCTCTGTACCTTTATTTTAAAAGGCCACAAAAAAGGTTCTGAAAGTAAAATGTTTTATTTTGAATTCCTGCTCCAGCTGACCTGATGTTTCCATAGAAACAGCAGCAGAGCATGATGGGAGTTCACCTCTGTGTTTGTAACTCTCACCTTCTCCTTTGATGTCATGTGGGAAACCAATCACAGCTGTTTCTGGAACAGCTGGATGTTCATCCTGCAAAACACCACAGACCACAGCTGACGTTCAGTCTCCAGATAACAAAGATGAAGATGAAGCTATGATCAGAGTAAAACTCTCACCAGAACGTCCTCTATCTCCGCTGTACCGAGACGGTGACCGCTGACGTTGATGACATCGTCCATCCGGCCGGTTATCTGGTAGTAACCGTCCTCCGAGCGGTACGCTCCGTCTCCAGTAAAATAACAGCCTGACAGAACAGAAACCATCAGATCACAGACTGGGATCATAACCTGAATAAAGCATTGTGTTTAACTTTCACTGACCAGGATACGGTCTGAGGTACGCGTCGATGAATCTCTGGTGGTCTCCATAGATGCTCCGGGCCATCCCGGGCCACGGCTGGCTGATACACAGAGCTCCACTGACGGAGTTACCAGACAGAGGGTCACCCTGACAATCACACACCAGCATATACAACATACAGGACGGTGACAATATACTCATATAATACAGGACAGTACAGAACGTACACACACAGTCAGAGGTGGAAACCAGCTAGGTACCTGTAGCTGTTAAGATTTTAGAAATACTACATCAAGAGTCCAAATCCGCTAGCAGAACCACACCTAAGAAACATTTGACCAGCCACCAACCAAACTCTTTATCGCCCTACATTATCGTCTAAGCATGTCACTAGCTAACGCCATTATTTTGTGGGGTTACAGGTTACATTACAAAAAGCCCCGTTCAGGAATGAAACATCCACTCATGACCTGGGACCTGTTAGCTTTAGCCTCAGTCCGTTAGCACGATATCATGACCTGGGACCTGTTAGCTTTAGGTTCATAGATAGATTAAACTACCAAATACTTTGTAAAATTCACTTATAACATTAAAATGCAGCTTGCACATTCATGCATGAGTAACAATAATCTATAACAATATTATTATGAAAGAGGTAATTCTGCTGCCTATCAAGTACATTTACTTTTGATACTTGGGTACATTTTCCTGATAATACTTTTGTACTTTTACATAAAACTTTAAGTAAAGAGAATGAGGCCAGTGTTCAGTGGTACAAATGAAATCCTGCACACGAGGGCCGTCTTCATCAGCGGTTACAGCGCTGTGTGTGTTAACTCTGAGGGGACTGGAGTGAAAGTGATGTGACCCCGACCTCCTCTGAGGATAAAATGTGAAACTGAAGGAGGCCTAATCTAATCTAATCTACGCTCAGTAACCAGAGATGATGAAAAACCCTCGAAGACGCAGATTACAGTTCTTTAACAGAGGGAGGGAAATGTGGAAACTAGCGGATAATTAATTTGGGGGAGCGGCGATCATCCCAACTGAGCCTGAAAGTCTGTTAATCAAAGCAAACAGATGCTGCTGGTCCTGTTTTAATTGAGAGATTAAACTGGGAAAGAGAGAGAGGGATGTCACTCGAAGGCTCGTTTGACCTCTCACATCCAAAGGTCAAGTGGGGTTAACGAGACGCACAGATTGATGGGTGATGAAGCTGAAGCTGATTGGAGGAGAGCTCACTGGAAACCACTCGCTCTGATAGATCCTCGAAGGCTTTTAAATCTTCTTCAAAGCACACTTTGAAGCTGCATTATTTTATTTGAACTATTAAACCACATCAGTGTTGCACTGTCGATGGGAGATCTGGTGTAACACCTGAATGGCTTTCTTCCTCTTTGTGTTTCCTCGGCTGTGTGTGATTGGGCTCCTGTGACCTGTGGCGTGCCTCAGGGCTCAGTCCTCGGACCTCTGGATGATATCATCACTGTACCGATGTTGTCCAGGTTGAGCCAAATAATTTGGCTACCTATGTAAATCACTGTCTGAAGATCAGTGCCTGGATGTCTCATAGTCTTCTGCAGTTAAATCACAACCAGACTTAAAAGAAAGGTTTGACCTTTTTAGGAAAGACACTCTCATATACCACTCTCATGTCAGCTGATTAGCTTAGCTTAGCATAAAGACTGGAAACAGAGGGAAACAGCTAGCCTGGCTCAGTCCAAAGGAAAAAGAATCCAGCTCCTCTGAAGCTCTCTGATTAACACGTTAGATCTTTGTTTCATCTGAACAAAAGCTGAAGTGGAAAAACAACAATATTATATACTGTATGCCGAACTGTTTCTTGGTCAGGACCAGACTAGAAGACTTCTGTTCCAATAAACAATATAGACTGGGACCAGGATCAATTTATAGTAATAAACTGACTGTATGTGGAATTTACTAACTCAAACAAATGACATTACTCGTGAAGTTCTTGTATTTCGTCCCAAATTTGCTGCCTTTGGAAACTTACATCAGCACTTAGGTTCCCTGGCTACGAAGTTTCAAGAAGCTTTAAGTGTTGTTTTGTGGTTTTCAGGTCACCTTCTCTCCCATGAGAACCGGCTGGATGCCGAAGAACGGCCTCATCGCCATCGCCGGGATGATGGGAGCTCCTTCCTCTGCAGGACGAGGGGCGATGCAGACTCCACCAGTCTCTACAGGGAGACGTGGAAGAACAAAAAACATTATTTCATATCAAAGAAGAGGAAAGAATAGGGAGGGTTTTACTCTTTGGTGTTGCATTCGAGTGCAGCTGGGTTTGTTCATTAAATATTTGATGGTAAATATTTAACCGACCGACCTGCAGGCAGAGAGATGTGTTTGAGTTCATGTCATGGAAGATTTTCCATAGATATTAAATTTAACAGCCTGCAGTCCCAACATGAACATGTCTATTTTAATGTCTACTAATCTAAGTAAGTAAAAAGATTTATATTATATCAATATGTGGTGGTTGGATCACTCTTAATGAGCAGATAACTTCATCCATCCATCCATTTTCTTCCGCTTATCCGGGGCTGGGTCGCGGTGCCGGATCGCGGTGGCAGCAGACTAAGCAGGGTTGTCCAGACGTCCCTCTCCCCGGCAACGCTTTCCAGCTCCTCCTGGGGGACCCCAAGGCGTTCCCAGGCCAGATGAGATATATAATCCCTCCAGCGTGTTCTGGGTCTGCCCCGGGGCCTCCTACCAGTTGGACGTGCCCGGAAAACCTCTAAAGGGAGGCGTCTTCCGGCTCAGCTCCCTCTTCACCACCACGGTCCGGTACAACGCCCGCATTACTGCTGATGCTGCACTGATCCGCCTGTCCATCTCACGCTCCATCTTACCATCACTCGTGAACAAGACCCTGAGATACTTGAACTCCCCCGTCTGGGGCAGTAACTTACCTCCAATCCAAAGGGGGCAGTCCACCGTTTTCCGGCTGAGAACCATGGCCTCGGACTTGGAGGTGATGACTCTCATCCCAGCCGCTTCACACTCGGCTGCAAACCGCCCCAGTGCATGCTGAAGGTCACAGCCCGATGAAGCCAACAGAACCACATCATTCGCAAAGAGCAGAGATGCTATTCTGAGGCCACCAAACCGGACACTCTCCTCACCCCGGCTGCGCCTTGAGATCCTGTCCATGAATATCACAAACAGAATTGGTGACAAGGGGCAACACCCACTGAGAACTGAGTCTTCAAACTCTGCCTCCTCCACTGAGGACATGTTGGTCGGGTTGAGGAGTTCCTCAAAGTGCTCTTTCCACTGCTCGACAACATCCCCAGTCCGGGTTAGCAGCTCTCCTCCCCTGCCGAACACGGCCTGGGCCAAGCCCCGCTTTCCCTTCCTGAGTCTTCTAACGGTTTGCCAGAACTTCCTTGAGGCCAACCGAAAGTCCTTCTCCATAGCCTCCCCGAACTTCTCCCACATCCGGGTTTTTGCTTTGGTGACGACCAAGGCCGCCGTCCTTCTGGCCTCCTGGTAACTGTTTGCTGCCTCAGGAGACCTCTGGGCTAGCCAGGCCCGAAAAGCCTCTTTCTTCAGCTTAACGGCTTCCTTCACCGGTGGTGTCCACCAGCGGGTTCTAAGGTTGCCGCCTCGACAGGCACCGACGACCTTCTGACCACAGCTCCTAGCGGCCGCCTCAGCAATGGAGGCTTTGAACATGGCCCACTCTGTTTCCATGTCCCCAACCTCCCCCGGGATGCGCGAGAAATTCTTCCGGAGGTGGGCCTCCGCCAGACGTTCCCAGTTCACCCTCACCACACATTTGGGTTTGCCAGGTCTGTCCAGCAGCCGTCCCTGCCATCTTATCCAACTCACCACCAGGTGGTGATCAGTTGACAGCTCTGCCCCTCTCTTCACCCAAGTATCCAAGACATACGGTCGCAGATCTGACGATACGACCACAAAGTCGACCTGCAGCCTAAGGTGTTCTGGTACCAAGTACACTTATGAACCACCCTATGCTCGAACATGGTGTTTGTTATGGCCAGTCCTTGGCTAGCACAGAAGTCCAACAACAAAGCACCACTCGGGTTCAGCTCGGGGAGGCCATTCCTCCCAATCACCCCCCTCCAGGTTTCACCATCATTGCCCACATGGGCGTTGAAGTCCCCCAGCAGAACTATGGAGTCTCCAGGTGGTATCCCTTCCAGGACGCCACCCAGGAACTCCAAGAAGGCCGGGTACTCCGAACTGCTGTTTGGTGCATAAGCACAAACAACAGTCAGAGCCTTCCTCTCAGCAACTTTCAGTCGCATCGAGGCAACCCTCTCGTTCCCCGGGGAAAACTCCAACACAGCAGCGCTCAGCCGGGGGCTTGTGAGTATCCCCACACCCGCCCGGCGCCTCTCATCGTGGGCAACTCCGGAAAAGAAGAGAGTCCAGCCCCTCTCCAGGAGTTTGGTTCCAGATGCAGAGCTACGCATAGAGGTGAGCCAAACTATATCTAGCTGGTACCGCTCCACCTCCCGCACCAGCTCCGGCTTTTTCCCCGCCAGGGAGCTGACGTTCCACGTCCCTAAAACCAGTCTGCGACGCTGAAGGTCGGGACGCCCAGGTCTCACCTCCAGCTCTTTATGGTCCGATTCATCGTGGGTTTGTGAATCGCTCTTAGTCTGTCCCCTCCCCTGGGACCAATTTTGCCCCGGACAACACAGCTCCCAGGGTTACAGGGGCACACAAACCCCTCCATCACGTTAAGGTGGCAATTCATGGAGGAGCAGATAACTTCCTTGTTCCTAATTCATGTGTGACCAAACTAACCAATCAGAAGAGGACTCAGACTGATTCAGCAGATTATTGAAACTGTTTTAAAGTTGTAAATACTTAAATATGTAAATAATTAACTGTGTAATCATTGTAAAAATATTTTTAATAATATATGAATTAACTTCACTTCTAAACCTTACAGTGTGTGTATATATATATAAAAACAGTTACCTGCCACTAGAGGGCCTCAGATGCTGCTTCTACATGCAGCTTTAATTTCCTTTAATTTTTTAATTTATTGGGGATTTTTCTCCTTTTAAGAGAAAGAAGCAGCTGGCAGAGAGTTTAAAGTCTGATTTAAAAACAACACACACACACACACACACACACACACACACACACACACAGTGTGCAGTGATTGTTGAGGAATTAGGTCACACACACTCTCAAACTGCTGTCAGTGATCCTGGACTGTCTTGTCCTGGGGGGGCGGGTGTTTGATTCATTTTCTGCAGAGCTGCAGATGTTCTGCTGCTAATCGTCCAAATTAGGGTTAAAGTTTCAGTAAAGACAGAATCAGATGGATCAACAGCCAGAAGCACAAACAAACTGACAAACAAGAAGAGAGACGAGGAAACCATGTCTGAGACCGCGTAAGAGATCACGTCTGAGGCCGAGTCTGAAGCCACGTCTGAGGCCGAGTTTGAGGCCGAGTCTGAATATGATATGATTTTGATCTTAGTATCTCGCCTTCAGATTCTCTAAATCACGCCAGATTTGGTGCATTCTTGATGTGCTCCGGATACAACATACCCAATTTGGTGCAAATCTATCAACAAGTGGCGCTGCAACATGTTTTTGCTGGTAGATTGAACGAACCCTCTTGTTTTGTGTAATTTAGTTTCTGTTACTGGACCCCAGTATGTCCCCTCCACTCGTCTGACCTCTGCAGGTCTTCCTGTGATCGAGCTCGACTCTGTGGTTTGTAGTTTGATCATTAAACCTCCTGAAATGACTCTTAAACCAGAGGAGGTGTTTTATAGTCATCACATCACATGACACCAGCTCACCTGTCTGCAGGTCAGTCATCATCACGTCTGATTTATTATATATCAAAGTCTCTCTCTTCCCTCTCATGAGCCTGAAGCCTGCAGGTGTGTTTAGTTGAGCATGTGATTTACATACTCAGCTCTGATTGGACAGTTGTTTTCTCTTGTTTGCTGCTATACAGACACAACAAAGTAGTACATTTCCTTTTCATGTCCCGGTACCTCCTTTAACTTATATCATACTGAATGGGAAACCGTTTAACTGCCATGAGCTTTTACAGAGCTGAGTTGGCGCTAACAGCTAGCTGCTAAGATGTGAATGTTAGCGTGTCTCACCTGTCTGCCACCAGGTGTCCACTAAAGGACACTGTCCATCTCCAACCACACTGTGGAACCAGTGCCAGGCCTCGTGGTTAATGGGCTCTCCCACTGCGCACACACACACACACAAAAATACATATTAAACCATAAAACACTGTCTTGTATCCAGTCTTTACATGTTGTGACAGTGTGTTTAATCAGTGGTGGAAAGTAAAGAGTACTGTATTTACTGTAAGTACAATTTTGCGGTACTTGTACCTCACTGAAGTTTTTCCATTTGATGTTACTTTATACTTCTACTCCACTACATGTCTTTAACAGTTGCAGTAAAATGCTGCTCTAACATTGATGCATCAGTAGTACTTTTACTTAAGTAGTAAATACAGTAAATACAGGACTTTTACTTGTAAAGGACTATTTTTACAGTATGGTTCTTTTACTTAAGTAAAAAATATGAATGCTTCTTCCACCGCTGATTTTAAATTCCTGCATGTGCTCGTCTTCAAACCTCTGATAGGAACTAATACACACTCTGTTATTAGGACGTTTAAAACCAGAGTCAGCATTAAGACATGATCATGTGACCTGATCCGAGCGTCCTCAGAGACGAGCGGTCGTACTTCTTCACCCAGCTGTCATCGTACTTCAGCAGCAGGCGCAGAGCCGTCGGAGCTCCGTAAAACTGAGTGATCCTCAGACGCTGAACGGTCTCCCAGTACCTGCCTGAAGGACCACACACACACACACACACACACTTCTAAATACAAAAAGATCTGAACTGTGTTTCAGTGAGAACAGTGTGGTGGCACAGCGGGGGTCCCGACACAGAAACAAGGTGAACATGGCTCAACATAGCAGCTCTGTGAGGCTGAGCTAAATGCTAACAGCAACATGCTAACATGCTCTCAATGACAATGCTAACATGTTTAGTGGGTAGAATGTTTCCCATATTCACCATCTTAGTTTAGTTCATTAACAAGTTAAATATTATATATCATTCTTTTTATTTTCACAGCTTCTTCCTGGACATCTTTGTCCTGAGCTCCTGAAGTTACGTCCCAACCAACCAACAGCTAACAGGTCAAAGGTCAAGCCCACATCACAGTGACCTTGTGGAGACTTCCTGTTAGGACAGCAAAACAATAGAGGTGAGATAAAGTGAAGGTGATAAAGCAACATTAACAACATTAATGAGTAACCAAACACTGGAGAGACGCCAGTAAACCTCTGCATGCTTCAGGAGCGTTTACCTCAACCCGACTGTCAATGACACCTGAGAGGAGAAGACGAAGCCTCACAACAACTTATCTTAGTTTTAACACTGCGGGACACCAGCAGGCTCAGCCATGCCATTAGCAACAATGGTTATAAACGTTAGCTTGTGAGCTAACTAACATTACTAGACTCATGTTAAAAGACAGGTACAGCGACAGGGTGTTCATATTTCAGTCATTATCTCAAGGACAGAAAAGCTTACAGAGTGCTGATAGAAACCCTCTAAAAGCTTGTTTCCACTACAGGAATCTTCCCTGGAGACCAGAAACCTTTTTAGGAACTTTACCTGCATTTCGTCCAGAGGAACCAGGGTCTACATTTACTTCTTGGCCCCAAAGAAGTCCCCGCTCCAGGGGTAGCACTGACTGGTCAAATACACCAGCTTTTCCCACAGCATTTTAAAAACCATCAAACACAAAGTTTAGATTCACAGTGTTCATGGTGGGCAGACAGATGAAGAAATTCAGGCTTCACTAAGCATCTGAGACAGCGGCGTGTCCTGCAGCAGAAGATTAAACCAGGAGAGGCTCGTGTCCATCACCAACACCTGGCTGGTGCACCTGCAGCTCTGCTGGTGGACTGAACCTGGAGATCTTGATCTAGATCTGGTTTTGGATCTTACCTGGGTTTGGATAAACAGGTGTGCTCTCAAACAGGACTGTGGTGGCACCGTTACACAGCGGGCCGTAGACCACATAGCTGTGTCCCGTTATCCAGCCGACGTCCGCCACGCAGCCGAACACGTCACCGTCCTGGTAGTCAAACACGTACTGAAGGAGTCACACGACAACACGATTTTTAGATCACCGTCTCACAGTACTGCTAAACTACATCTCCCAGAAGCCCCAGTCTGTGTGAGCAAACGAGCATGTTTGAACACGTTCTGCTCTGTGAACCAACCTGCTGACCTACTTTTCTATTATCTACTATCATTATTATCCATTATCTATTATTATTATTATTATTATTATTATCATCATTATTATTATTATCTGTTATTACAGATGAAACTACCCAACAGCAGATAAAGTCAGCTCCACCTCGACCAAATACAAAACTGAAGTATTGCTTATATATTTATCCATCATTTATAATGATCCAGTAACTAAACACTGACAGGGGTCGCTCTGCCTAATGAGTACTAATAAGTACATTTTACTGATTATACTTACATACTTTTACTTTTGAATGCTGGACTTTTAGTTTTAATGGCAACTCTACTTGAATACTTCTTCCACCACTACTACAGTACTGATGAAGTAGTAGCAGTACTGATGAAGTAGTGTACTATCAGTGGTCACTAAGACCTGACTGCCATCACTCAGAGTCTCTGCAGGCTCCCTGTGTGGCGTTCAGTGAACAGGGATGATTTAGGGAATCTGGAGTTGTTTTGATCAGAAACAAAATGGCTGAAGAGCCAACGTGAGGCGCCTAGCAACCGTGTGTCTCAGTGTCTCTCGCCCTGGCCTGGACCCAGCAGCTCTTGTCTTTTTCAGATAAAGCAGCTTTTGTTCTGTTGTTTCATCCAAACAAGCAGCGAGCCAACAGCCCCCCCGAACCCTGAGCTGCTAAGCTGCTTTAGAAATTAGCACTGGGGAGGGGGGGGGGTCATTATGGTTTATGTTTTTATTCAATTATCATCATAAACATCATGTCAATCCCTGCAAACACACACACAGAGAGAGCAGATGTTTCGGCTTGTCAATCAGAAAAACGCTAATTTAAAGCTTTGGGAGGCAGATTTGGCCGCGTCCTCGTCTTCCTCCTCATCTTCCTCGCCGCTCTGAGGACAAACAGCGGCGTTTTTGTTTGGCCTGTTGTGTAACTGCTCTCCTTTGTCTTTACTCCCTCATTAAAGCACCAACACAACCCGAATGACAACAAACAGAGAAGCTCGAGTTCCAGTCCAACCACAGACACTCTTCTTAAACTCACTCAAAACACGTCCCGTCTGTCTGAAGTTAGTCTGACAAACATTTAGACCAATACCACCTGCCTACCTGGTGTGTGAGTGAGGTGTACAGCAGGTATCCAGCCTGTGTGTGCACGATGCCTTTAGGTTTCCCCGTACTTCCTGATGTGTAGAGAAGAAACAGCAGATCTTCACTGTCCAGAGGCTCCGCAGGACAAACAGGAGGCTGAGAGGACATCACCTGGAAGAGACAGCACATCACTGTACTACTGATACTGCTGATACTGCTGATACTACTACTACTACTACTATTACTACTACGGGACAAACAGGAGGCTGAGAGGACATCACCTGGAGGAGACAGCACATCACTGTACTGTTGATACAACTGATACTACTACTACTGCTAACACTACTTCTACCTTGTCTCCTCCTGCTGCTGCTATAAGCAGAAGGGTGTGGCTGTGAAACCCTGATCGATCACCTGCATCATGTGTTGGTGGGTCAGGGATGCATTGATCAGGTGTCTCACCTGGTCCAGGGGGACGTCCAGCTGTCCCATCACAACGGGCGTCTCCGTCCTCTGAGAGACAAACACGTGTTGGACAGTCGGGCAGCTCATCAGTGCGGCGTCCACCATAGACTTGAGCGGGATGAGTCGGCCGCCCCTCACACCTTCGTTACAGGTGACCACGGCTTTACACTGAGCTGCCAACACAACACACACCTGCTTCATACACGTGTCCTGACTCACCGTCAGTGCTGTTTACTGTAGCTACACATTCAACGACCTTGACTGGTTTCTGTGTTTACACTGGAAATATAAAAGTTGACGTGAGCCGCTTTCATGTTCCAACACTGTCTGCTGAGAGGAAAGACAGCTGATCAGTTTCCCTGCCAAGGTTCACCTGCTCACTTCTTCTGTTTGACCTGTTTAAACTCACATCAAACCGTCCCGTCTCTCTCTGTGTTTGACAAATACCTCAAGTCACACCATTGGGCTCTTTTTAAAATAAATGTCAACAGAGTTCTGCAGGCCTGAATCCTAAAACCCTGAAGTGAGTTAGCATGTTAGCACGTTAGCTCTTCCTGTTCCCTCGTCTGGAAGTCAGTGGGTTTCTTGAATGGGTTTTTGGTTCGATGCCTGAAATAAGGTCTGTGGTTAACACAAGTGTTTTGTTCTACAACATAAAATCCGTCAGTAAATACTCCACTGGTGAGTTTTGAAGCTTTTCCGTGTCTTAAAAAAGGCGGTTGCTAACAAGAGTCTAAATGAGACTACAGAGGCTGTCGGGGACATTAAACGTCATCACGCCGAACACAGAAACTCATCTACTCACTCGTCCAGGAATTCACGACTCTCTTTGGCAGTTGTGATGCACCTGTCTACAAGGTGTGCATTAGACTGCACTCAGCAGGTGTAAGAAGATGCAGACATAGAAACATGGTTTGAATATTTCACTTCAGATCCAATGAAGAGCTGCAACAACGCGATACAACAGGTGTTAAGTCATCAATTTATAACCTAGATGTGTTTTATTTTAAAGAACATATGACGGACACAGAGGGAGAACGAGGCCATGTTGCCCTGCAGGTGCTGGAAAACTTACTAACTTGTTATCTAAAGAGGGCGAGGCTGTGAAGGTCGAAGCAGAACCTTCCTACTGCAGGAATTTAGGATAAAGTTCAGGCAGACAGGTGTTTCGTAGTCCAGATCTGTATTGATCTTTCTGCAGTTTGAAGAACAAACTACTTTGTACTGAATGAAGCACAGAGCTTGGTTCTCCTGTGTCTCGGTGTGTTTGGTTCCTGTCAAGCTGTTTGTGGTTATTTATTTAAAGTGAATGAAGATTGAAGAAGAAGATCAACCACGACACAGGAGATGAGATATTGACAGACAGAGTGGAAGAATGGTTTTTAACCTGTTTAATGGAAATATCATCTGCTGTTTATATTTATATCTTTCGTGTAGCGCCCCCCTCAGGACAAACCTGGCATGTTTGGCTCCACTACAGTTCAGAACAGATGAATCTTCAGGATGCTGCTGGTTCATATTAAACACTGCAGCAACACTTTACGTGGTCTGATAGCTGACTGTCGTGGCTCTCCCACTTATTCCTGCACATGAACTCAGCTAAAGTCCCATCAAGCTCTGCTTCTCCTGCTGCTGCTGCTGTCATGGAAACGCCGTGTTTGGGTTTGAAGGCAGCGACTGTTTCCAAAACACAGACGTCCTTGAGCAGCGTGTCTGACCTCCACAGCTACTGAGAGCTGCAGCTCAGCTTCTGCCTGCAGGTGGAGGGAGCAAGGCATTCACTCTGCCACAGGTAAAGGTTCGATTCCCACCAGGGTACAGTATGATGCGGTCTGAAGGTCTTGGAACATGATGGAAATAAAATATAATTCAAAGTAAGCAGCTCGTCTCCTCGGGTTCCTGCTGGTTTGACCTTCATGCTGCTGCAGCTGAAGGAATGAAAATTGTTTCACATAAACTTCTGATTCTCAACATGAAGGTTTGTTCAAAGTCCACGGGGCCCTACATTCAGAACAGGGCCGTAGCCAAGATTGTAGAAATACCAAAGCTCCCATGGCCACCTAACACTAAGAAACGTTTGACTAGCAACCAAAATGAACACAAGAGAAAATTATTTTATGTTGTGAAATTCTCATTAACAGAGCTGCTTCTCTGGTGGAGCTCTGAAATGGTGCAACCATGCTAGCAGCTAACATCAGCATGCTAACATGCTCACATTGACAACGCTGACCTGCTGATGTTTACCATGTTTGCCATCTTAGTTTAGCATGTTAGCATGCTAACATTTGCTAATTAGCAGTAAACACAGAGTCCAGCTGAGGCATTGTATCTGGTCAGAAACCAAATGAATGGGTTTATCAGAAACACTGAGACTGAACCAGACAGGAAAGGTGCTGCAAAACCAGAACTAGCAGCTATAAGAGGCTAAAAAGCTGCTTGGGGCTGCAGCTGCAGTTCCTCTGCTGTCCACTAGATGCTGCCCAACAATACTCTGACTGTGTTGAAGTGAATATGAAACCCCCGTTATGATTCAGATTAGAACAAAGAGCCTGGGGGAGGAAGACTCACCATCCTGGATCCTCCCTGCCAGAGCCTCTGAGCTGAAGCCGGCAAACACCACGGTGTGCACCGCACCGATACGGCCACACGCCAACATGGCCGCCACCGCCAGCGGTGACACTGGCATGTAAATGGCCACCCTGTCCCCCTTTTGGATCCCATGGCTCTTGAGGGTGTTGGCGAAGCGGCAGGTGGTCTCCAGCAGCTCTCTGTTGGACAGACAGTAGGACACTAAGGTGGTTGGTGATGATATTTTTATTGTAGTAATTAATAACTTTCTATTTACTTTTAATTTATTTCTATTTTTTTGTCCTTCCTAGTCTGTATTCATGTCCATTGCATTATTTCTGCTTGTGACAGACATTCTGCTCTTGTTCTGATGTATAAATAAAGCTACTTACTTATTTAGTTATGTTTTTTTTCCACATGTTGAAAACATGCATTTACCATAAATTCTCAAATAGCGAGAGAGAACCAGGTCCTCATCTGGAACAGAGACAGGCCTTTATTTCTATTATTTATTTATATTTGAGCATATTTTAGTAAGAATCTTTCCTGTTTTCAGTCAGAGAGTCACGTCACACTTAACACTTTCTCTGGTTAACAACATTCACTGATCAATTGTTTGGTGTTTCACATTAAAAGCCTTCATCCCACTCCTGGTAGGCCTTTATTTTGAAACATTTGCAGGTGAGTGTCATTCATGGTAGCTTAACAGCCACAAAAATAAATAAATAAATAAATTAAAAAAATAAAATCACCCAGTAGAAGCCGGCTGTTATTTGAGAATTTACAGAACTATTTTTTTAATGTAGTTTTTGTTTCTTTTTTTAAGTAAAGCTAACTGAGAGAGCAAAATACGTAATAAAAAAATGAGAACATACAAAATATGAGCCATCAAATGCAAAATACAAGAACACATTTAAGGGAGGAAAAAACTCATATAAGGGACATTTTTTACAGACAGATATAGTTTTTATGGCTATACAGTTCTGACTAACTGTATTCAGATGCTTAGTACTTAAACTGGCATTAAATACACTGAAGTTTGGCTGTTGGCTTGAAAATGTGCTGTTCTGAACAAACTTTTAAACTTAAAAACATTTTTTTTACAGTTAAGATATCACGGTCTTTGAACTTGCACTTATTCAACACTCGAGGGCAACTTCTGTCCATCTCTTGTATTCAAATATATTATGTAACATAACTTATACCACAGTGACATTGACGTTTGTTCATCCTGATTACCAATACATGACTGTTAAACTTTACCAGCTGAATATATGTCTTTTGCACAGACTACAATACATTACTTTTATGGTTCTGTTATGACAGTGTTTCTGAAAGAGATAACTTCAGGACAACACAGTACGATGATAAGATTAACATCAGTATCATCTGCATAGAGGGAGGATACAGCTAACTATGGGACAGCACAGCAATAAAGATAAGGACCAGTATCGTCTGCATAAAGGGAGAATACAGCTAACTATAGGACAGCACAGCAATAAAGATAAGGACCAGTATCGTCTGCATAGAGGGAGGACACAAGGACTTTATCACTGAGCAGATTAGTGGTGCAGATTAAATGTTTGCAGATGTTCATACCTGTAGGTGACCTTCACCTGAGTGCCAGGTTCGTCTCGCTCCCAGATCAGAGCCACTCGGTCCGGGTGTTTGTCAACATGAACGTCCAGACAGTTCACTGACAGACAGACATGCAGACAGGCAGACAGACACAGCAGGGCGTGAACATAAAGTCATCAGACTCCACAGTGTTTGGTGTTCAGTGTTGTTTACAGTCTGATATCAATATATCAGTTATAACAGTTATCTCCAAAAACTTCTGACATTCATCAACCCTATAAAGTTCTTCTCAACCTCTCGACCCATATTTACATTTGTATGTACAGCGACCTCTAGTGGCCGTAGTAATTATGACAGGAGCAAAGGAGGAAGTCAGGTGAGGTGGTATAAAGAGCGAAGAGAGGAGGTCGGGGTGGATGGACGGGTCAAACAACACAGGACTGTCACCCAGGAGACCTCTGTTCATATCCTGTGTGAAACCAAAAGTCAATGTTGACTTATTTTGTGTAACTTAACTTACTAATGTAATTATTTGAACCAAAACCATGATCTTTTCCTAAACCTGACCAAACTGCGACTGCTTCATAATGTTAACCACGTGTTTATTATTGTTACCATGATGACAAAAGGTCCGGTACACCTGTATATGTCGTTTTGGGAGTCATTGGCAAACGACCTATCGTGTGGTTTATGTTGGAGGACTTGTTGGTTAAATTATATCCATCAGGTTGAACATACATCTGTAAAAATGCCCGCACTGTAGAGGTTAAACCATTAGAAAAATAATCTGCAACTATTTTGATCAAATAATCAATTAATCATTTACGTCATTTATCAATTAAAACATTCTCTGAATACAGCTTTCAAATTGGGAGGATTTTCTGCTTTTCTCAGTTTGAAATCACAGTAAACTAAATATTTTTGGGTTTTGGACATCTGAGGACGTCACTTTGGGCACTGGAGAAATTTGAAGAGGCGTTTTTCACCATTTTCTGACATTTTATACACCAAACAATTAATCAATTAATAAAGAAAGTAATAGTCATTCTGGAGCCTCAAAGCAACACTGAGCAAAAACATGTTTTTCAAGTTTCAGGTAAATTATCTGGTGACTCCGTAGAAATCAAATAGAGGCTTCAGTGTATAAAGATCTTCCTGTAAATCACATGAGAATGGAAATGTTCTTCCATATATTGTGCAGTAATTATCCTCCATATCTTGTAATTATTAATACAGTACGTCGTGTTGAAAAGTACCGTAAACACGTGTGATGGTCTCAGTTATGTTGACACATGATCCTGATGGAAACTGTCTCCATTTATACTGTGATTGAAAATTAATCCCAAAATGGATTTAACACTGCAGATCCTGTTTGTGTCTCATGCAGCAGATTTACAAAATAATTTATGTAACAAGGGATAAAAAAATCAGATCAGATACAATACAAATCATCCAGACGGCGATATTGGAATATTATTGGATTATTATCAGAGACAGAAAAACAGCAGAGGAGGATAAAGACCCTGCAGGGACTCTTTACTGTGGGTTCAGGGTCTCAGGGTCTCAGGGTCTCTGAAGATGAAGTCTTTACATGTTGACTGCAGGTCTGATTTCCTGTCACCTCTCCACTGTCAGAAACTCCACAAAAACTGTCCTGTTCCTTCAGCTTTTCATTACATTTACAAGTTCTTCTGTCACAGACTGATGAAGACATCACCAGAAGACATTTATCAGACTC
Source organism: Macquaria australasica (assembly GCA_005408345.1). Classification (NCBI taxonomy): domain Eukaryota; kingdom Metazoa; phylum Chordata; class Actinopteri; order Centrarchiformes; family Percichthyidae; genus Macquaria; species Macquaria australasica. Next base: position 101,328 of record SEMN01000818.1, read on the forward strand.
CACACAGCTCCCCCAAGGCTTTATACTGCTTTTAAAACATGCAGTAGAACGCCCCAACACCTGGAAACACCTGGAAACACTTGGAGACACGCTGAGTTCAACTTTAATGTGGACGGTTTTCGGTAACGAGCATAAATTCAGAATCATTTCCAGACTGTTTTAGTTTCCTGTGATTTGGTGCTAATTAAAGGCTCCATTCAAACGCAGGTAAATATGAATGAATGCTTCACTTACCACTGGAAACTTTAATATAACTAAATATATATTTAAAATCAGAGCGTACAGATGAAAGACGGAGACACAGGTGTGTGTGCTGATGTCGTTTATAAAGTGAAAGGTGAAGCAGCCTCCGTCAGCGTTGCAGTTACTGTGATCTTTTATTTCACTGCTCGTTACTTTTTATTGATTTCTGTTTTGTATCACACACCTCTACCTGTGTATCACATACACACCTGTGTGTATATATACACACCGATCAGCCATAACATTATGACCACCTGCCTAATATTGTGTAGGTCCCCCTTTTGCTGCCAAAACAGCCCTGACCCGTCGAGGCATGGACTCCACTAGACCTCTGAAGGTGTTCTGTGGTATCTGGCACCAAGACGTTAGCAGCAGATCCTTTAAGTCCTGTAAGTTGTGAGGTGGGGCCTCCATGGATCGAACTTGTTTGTCCAGCACATCCCACAGATGCTCGATTGGATTGAGATCTGGGGAATTTAGAGGCCAAGTCAACATCTTGAACTCGTTGTTGTGTTCCTCAAACCATTCCTGAACCATTTTTGCAGTGTGGCAGGGCGCATTATCCTGCTGAAAGAGGCCACTGCCATTAGGGAATACTGTTTCCATGAAGGGGTGGACTTGGTCTGCAACAATGTTTAGGTAGGTGGTACGTGTCAAAGTAACATCCACATGAATGGCAGGACCCAAAGTTTCCCAGCAGAACATTGCCCAAAGCATCACACTGCCTCCGCCGGCTTGCCTTCTTCCCATGGTGCATCCTGGTGCCACGTCTTCCCCAGGTAAGAGACGCACACACACCTGCCCATCCACATAATGTAAAAGAAAATGTGATTCATCAGACCAGGCCACCTTCTTCCATTGCTCCGTGGTCCAGTTCTGATGCTCACGTGCCCATTGTAGGTGCTTTCGGCGGTGGACAGGGGTCAGCAGGGGCACCCTGACCGGTCTGTGGCTACGCAGCCCCATACGCAACAAACTGCGATGCACTGTGTGTTCTGACACCTTTCTATCAGAACCAGCATTAACTTTTTCAGAAGTTTGAGCTACAGTAGCTCTTCTGTTGGATCGGACCACACGGGCCAGCCTTTGCTCCCCACGCGCATCAGTGAGCCTTGGCCTCCCATGACCCTGTCGCCGGTTCACCGGTTTTCCTTCCTTGGACCACTTTTGGTAGGTACTGACCACTGCAGACCGGGAACACCCCACAAGAGCTGCAGTTTTGGAGCTGCTCTGACCCAGTCGTCCAGCCATCACAGTTTGGTCCTTGTCAAAGTCGCTCACATCCTTACGTTTGCCCATTTTTCCTGCTTCCAACATCAACTTCGAGGACAAAATGTTCACTTGCTGCCTAATATATCCCCCCCACTGACAGGTGCCACTGTAACGAGATAATCAATGTTCTTCACTTCACCTGTCAGTGGTCATAATGTTATGGCTGATCGGTATACTCACTGTACAGGCACATTACTGCATATACAGTACTGTCACTATGTATATTTACAGCAGCTAAGTACATTTACAGGTACTTGTACTTCCACTTAATATTTCCAGCATCTTTCTACTTCTACTCCACCACGTCTCAGAGGGAAATGTTGTACTTTTACTGCAGTACATTAATCTGATTTTACATTAAAGATGTGTGATCAGTTTATAGAATATAATTCCTTGTCGTAGATTAAATTACCCAAAAGTACATAAAGTAGTTAAAGTTAGTTCCACTAACATGTTCATGTATCAATAATAATGATCCAGTAATCCAGTAATATAACTACAGGGTCCTCTCTGCATCAGGAGTACATTTAGCTGATAATAGTTTTGTACTTTTACTTACGTGGGATTTTGAATGCAGAACTTTTACTTGAAATGAAGTATTTTTATACTTAATGTGGTACTACTACTTTTACTGTAGTCTGAAAACTGCCACCAGTGCTGGAAAGTAACTAAGTACATTTACTCAGGTATTGTACTTATGAACAAATGTGAGGTACTTGTACTTTACGTGAGTACTTCTACTTCTACTCCGCCACATCTCAGACAGAAATGTTGTACTTTTTACTGCTCTACATTTATCAGCTTTAGTTACAGATTCAGATTATTAAATCAAAATATAATCAGCTAATATTATAGATTAAGATAAAACTTTATTTATCCTTTGGTGAACTTCACAAACTACCAGCAGAATATAAAGTGATTAAAAGAAGCTCCACCTTCACAGCTGCAACATTAACACATGAATCATCAATAATTATAATCCAGTAATATCGTATATATTATTCTGTATGATGAGTACTTTTACTTCTGGTACTTTAAGTGTATTTTGATGCTGATACTTTTGTACTTTTACTTGTAGTAAGTATTTCTACACTGTGGTATTTGTTCTTGGAGCTGTCTGGGAGTGAACTGATCACTTCCTGCGGCCACATTAAAGGATCGATACCTGCAGGAACAGTTCCGTCAGAGGAGATTCTGAACCACTAAACTTCAATCCAAACATGCAACAGGCGGATATATTGATAACCGGACAGTTTATTGATAACCGGACAGTTTATTGATAACCGGACAGTTTATCGATCATCTCTCACCGGACACGTTGAGCTTCCCTCCCAGGAACCAGCTGATCTTCCCGCTGCTGAGCTCGCAGTCCTGGACCCGGTGGAACGGTTTCACCCAGCGGAGTCTGTCAGCAGCGACGGACCCCCAGAACTGATCCGGATCCGTGACCGAGAGCTGGTACAGATCCCGGTGGGACAGCCGGGACAGGGAGCTCCAGGTGCCCGGTGGTGGTGGTGATGAAGGCAGGGAGGACAGGCACCTGTGTTGTCCCAGTCCGGTCCTGGTCTGAGCCGGTCCCGGGGTCCTGCAGCGGCTCAGGACGGTCCTGAAGACTCTGGTCCCCCTGCTGCTGTGAGCAGCCATGTTGATCCTCTGAATCCAGAAGTGGAAGTGACTCCTCAACACAAACACAGCCTGTCTCCACCTCTCTCTCTCTCAGGTGTTCTCAGGTGTCTGCAGGTATGGAAGAACTTTAGTGCCAAAATCCACAACAACAGTCACGTGACCTTTTAATCAAACAACATTCAGGTGTTCAGGTTTTACCCTGTGAGAGATGAGAGGGGAAGTTTCACTGAATTAAAGTGTCACGATTCATTTAGTTTTTCTGTTCAACAAAGAGTTAAAAACAGAAAAATAAAGAATGACTTCATTTTGTTGTTTCAGCAGACAAAGTTCCTGAAACGTTTTGGCATAAATCATCACAGCTGTTCCCGACATAAGTGTTTGTTATTGATTCCAGTCCAGTGTTTCAGATTAACTGATAAACGATCGATCAGGTTTAATAAATAACACAAGCTGGTTTGTTGTTTCGTAGGATTATGATCTGTTGAAACGCTCCACCATGTTGTGTTGTATGTGCATCATTATGATGCACCTCTGATGTGGGTGGGTGGGGTTGGAGGACAGGTGAGACAGTTCTGCAGTAAATGGCCCAGGTGAACTGTGATGTCAGCAGTAACTTACTCTAACATTATTCTGTTTGATTATTCTGTTTAGCTCACCCTAACTTACCTGGGCAGGTGGTTTCAGGACCTCTTTCCCTGCTGCCTCCACCTGCTCCTCCCACATCCATTTTAAAGTTTTCTGTTGCCGAGCAGCGTCATCTTTACCTGGGCTGAAGTACCAGACTGAGAGTGAAAGGGTTAAACTGATGAAAACAGGAAGTTCAGATAATAACCGGCTGCTGCCCCCTGTAGGTCCACTCAGGAACTGCACACTGAAGATCAACTCTGGATCAATGAGTTTGATCAGTTTGAGATGTATTTATTAATATTTCATGTCAAATTTCAAATAACTACAGTGAATAACTTACTCTCTTTTCATTGACTGATGAAGACTGTGACGCGGCTGAAAGCTCCAGAACAAGCCAGTAAGTGAGGAGGCTGATCTGAACTCATAATAAACACATTGATCACCTTCATACTAATTATATAATCAATGATCTCCAGCAGCTGTTGATCATTATTAATGAATCTGTCCGTTATATTTTCAATCAATTTACAGACAAAAAAAAAAGTTTTGGCTCCATAATTTGATGATTTATTGATTATCAAAGTAATTGATTCATTTTCTGTCGATGAACTAATCAATGAATTGATCGTGTCAGTGCTAATTTTTGAGATCAGGGCAGAAATCATGAATTTGACTTTCTGACCTTTAAAACAATGTTGGGTTTTATTCTGTCATAAAGCAACTTCCACAGAACTCATCAATATAACAATAATATATTACAACATAATATATATGTCCATCAGATCACCCGTCCACAGAGGCTCTGTGTAATAAAGTAGTGTGAAGCTGTCGTGAAGCAGATCTGCTGCTGTTTCCATCAGATACTTTAATCTGCAGATGATGAAGATCAGATGAGACCTGATGTAATCCAGCAGGACGCAGTTAATCCCACCTGCAACACATTTAATCACCTTTAGGACTTCTAATGACCCCGTTTGTCTCTGATTGTTAATCAAAAACAACACATCAGCTGATCCAGACAACCAAAACATCGTTCCTCTATGAAAGGGCCGCTTGTTATGTTTAGCGCCACCTGCTGGAGGAATCACCTGAACGCCTCCGGGTGTCATGGTGTCGGCCGACTCAGAGCTTCAGGAGAAAAAAACGACACAAATGATTCTTCAGAGCGTTTTATTTGTTCACGTCTGCAGAGGATCAGAGTACAACCTTCATTTAACACCAACTGAAGGTGAAGCAGCGGTTTGATGAGTGGATGATCTTAAGGTGCAGCGTGGTGAGAAGCCTGGCTTTACTTCATCTATTCGACTCTTTGCTGCTCGCAGCGGTGAATCAAACTGATCTCGATGTTCTAACTCCGGTTCGGCCTGTAGACGACACTGAGGAGACGATTTCAAGCTCCAGCAGACGAACACATTTTACACGACAGTCAGTTTGTGTTCGTCTCCTTCCTGTTTCAATACAAAGGAAGCAGCTCCACAAAGAACTGCGTCTCCCAGTTTGCAGTGGAAGGACTTGACCTGACCCCCCCTCCAACACCTGTGGGATGAACTGGAACCCCGACTGTGAGCCAGACCGGATCTCCATCATCAGTGCTGGACCTCGCTGATGCTCTGCAGTCTGAACGTCTGGAGGAAACCAGCAGAGGAGGCTGTTAGAGCAGCAGGGTGCTGAACATGTCACTGTGACCCTGATCTAACTGGGTCTCGGTCAGAGGTCAGAGGTGACAGTCTGCTGTGTCTGCTTCAGGTGAGCTTTGGTCTGCAGGTGAGCCTTCAGGAAGGTGAGCAGGCGAAAGTGTTTCCCACAGTCAAGGCAGCTGTACGGCGTCTCTCCGGTGTGGATGCTGCGGTGCCTCATGAAGCTGGTGGCCAGGTTGAAGGTTTTGGAGCAGAGAGTACACCTGTAGGGTTTCTCCCCGGTGTGGGTGTACTTGTGGTCCCTCAGCAGCTCCTTCAGACGGTAACTCTTGCCGCAGATGTCGCAATGGAACGGTTTCTCTCCTGTGTGGCTCCTCTGGTGGACTTTGAACTGCGACGGGTTGGGGAACTTCTTGCCACACACCTCGCAGGTGACAATGGCGTCTCTGGCCGGCAGCTCGTCGACAGGGAGCTCGTGCGAGTGTTTGCTGATGACGTGGTTCTTCAGGCAGCGGTAGCTCTTGCCACAGATGGAGCAGAGCTGCCTCTCTCCGGTGTGGATCACCTGGTGGCTGCGCAGGTTGGCGGCCTGGGTGAAGCCCTTCCCGCAGGTGGAGCACTGGTACGGCCGGACCTCCTGGTGCACCAGTTTGTGGCGCGTCAGGTGGCAGGCGTGATAGAAGCTCTTCCCGCAGACGTCGCAGATGAACGTTTTCTCGAAGTGGGTCATCCTGTGCGTCTTCAGCACGCTGATGCAGGAGTAGCCCTTCCCGCAGATGTCGCAGTGGCAGCTTTTCTCTCCGGTGTGCCGGGCCTTCACGTGCAGGTTGCGGTGAGCTTTGTGGTTGAATCTCTTGGGGCAGTAGTCGCAGGTGTACGGCAACAGCCCGTGCTCTTTGATCTCGTGTTCGCGGAGTCTCAGGATGCCGGTGAACGGCGTCCTGCACACCGAGCACACCGGGTGAGACTTCTTCTCGTGGTCGGAGAGTCGCTGTGCGTTTGGAAACAGCATCCCACACTGCAGACACTGCTGGTGGCTTTCTGTTGTCTCTGCGCTCTGAGACCAGTCGGTGTCTTTCTTCTGCCTGCTGCGGCGCCGTTTCCTGCTGCGCGCTGCAGAGGCTCCGCCCTCCACCGCTGAGGAGGCAGCGGGTGGTGGCGAGGACGGCCGAGCGTACTTGTGGTCAGGGACGTCAGCCTGCGGGGGAGGGGAGGGGGGGCGCGCGCTGTGCAGAGTCGTGGCTTCACCTGTCGCTTCCCTGGTTTTATTTTCACCTGCAACACAACACGGAGCTTATTCAGGGTCAGCTGAGAGGCTCCAATGCAAGTTAACGACACGGTTCATTAATTCATGATAATTTGTTTTCTCAGTCAGATAAACTCACCGTTAGCATTAGCATTAGCATCGCTCTGTAGTGACACCAGCAGACACTTGGAGTCGACAGCAGCGCTCTACAAAACAGAAAACAGTAACCAGTGTTCAGACTGTCCAGAGCTCAGAGGGTCAGACTGTTAGTGTGGAGTCCTTCACTGACCCCGTAAACCAGGATGTAGGTCTGTTCTGTGGGGGGGCGCTCACCACCGCCGTCTTCACCTGAAACACACAGAAAACACAGGAAGCACTCTAATGCATCACCTGCTGTAAACCAATCAGAGCCCGGCCTGTCACACAGCTTCATGAGGATCAAACCAGCTGCTGAGACCTGACCCAGAGGACCAGAGACAGTCAGACCTGAACCGACCCAAACAGTGGCATCATCGCCGTTTCTCCTGTGATGTTGATGATGATGATGAAGAAGCACCGTGTGATCAGAGCTGAGACATACTGACACACAGACCTTAAACTTGCAGCAGTGCAACAGGACCCTCCCAGACCTGATCAGACTAGAGAGACTCTGGACCCAGACTGACTCAGGTCCTGGGTTGAGTCTCTCATTACCCAGTAATGTTGCAGCTTCCCTGTATGAAAGGGCTCAGCTCACCTTCTGTCGTCTTCGTTAGACATTTGCGGCTCTCATCAGACTCAGGTGGATCCTTCAGGTCTCCTGGAGTCCCTCCCTGCTTCACAGCAGCCTCCTCGACCATCTTCAGGATTTTATCAACAGCTTCAACACACAAACTGTCCACCAGAGCGCTGAGCTTTTCCTGGAAGAAAGACAGAAATCAACTGTTGTTATTAGGTTTTTTATCAACATCTGGACATTTAAACCAGCAGATCCATTCATGTTTCCTAACAAAGGTTCCACACTGCTGCTCAATAAAGACTTCAAACTAAACTAAATCTGTTTTTGGTCGACTTCAGCCTGTAACAGGTATGTTAGACAGGTATTACACAGACAGGTATGTTAGACAGGTATGTTAGACAGGTATTACACAGACAGGTATGTTAGACAGGTATGTTAGACAGGTATTACACAGACAGGTATGTCAGACAGGTATGTCAGACAGGTATCAGTACAGACAGGTATGTCAGACAGGTATGTCAGACAGGTATCAGTACAGACAGGTATGTCAGACAGGTATCAGTACAGACAGGTATGTCAGACAGGTATGTCAGACAGGTATCAGTACAGACAGGTATGTCAGTCAGACAGGTATGTCAGACAGGTATCAGTACAGACAGGTATCAGTACAGACAGGTATGTCAGACAGGTATCAGTACAGACAGGTATGTCAGACAGGTATCAGTACAGACAGGTATGTCAGACAGGTATCAGTACAGACAGGTATCAGTACAGACAGGTATGTCAGACAGGTATCAGTACAGACAGGTATGTCAGACAGGTATCAGTACAGACAGGTATGTCAGACAGGTATGTCAGACAGGTATCAGTACAGACAGGTATGTCAGACAGGTATCAGTACAGACAGGTATGTCAGACAGGTATGTCAGACAGGTATCAGTACAGACAGGTATGTCAGACAGGTATCAGTACAGACAGGTATCAGTACAGACAGGTATGTCAGACAGGTATCAGTACAGACAGGTATGTCAGACAGGTATCAGTACAGACAGGTATGTCAGACAGGTATGTCAGACAGGTATCAGTACAGACAGGTATGTCAGACAGGTATGTCAGACAGGTATCAGTACAGACAGGTATGTCAGACAGGTATCAGTACAGACAGGTATGTCAGACAGGTATGTCAGACAGGTATCAGTACAGACAGGTATGTCAGACAGGTATCAGTACAGACAGGTATGTCAGACAGGTATGTCAGACAGGTATCAGTACAGACAGGTATGTCAGACAGGTATCAGTACAGACAGGTATGTTAGACAGGTATGTCAGACAGGTATCAGTACAGACAGGTATGTCAGACAGGTATCAGTACAGACAGGTATGTCAGACAGGTATCAGTACAGACAGGTATGTCAGACAGGTATGTCAGACAGGTATCAGTACAGACAGGTATGTCAGACAGGTATGTCAGACAGGTATCAGTACAGACAGGTATGTCAGACAGGTATCAGTACAGACAGGTATGTAAGACAGGTATGTCAGACAGGTATCAGTACAGACAGGTATGTCAGACAGGTATCAGTACAGACAGGTATGTCAGACAGGTATCAGTACAGACAGGTATGTTAGACAGGTATGTCAGACAGGTATCAGTACAGACAGGTATGTCAGACAGGTATCAGTACAGACAGGTATGTCAGACAGGTATCAGTACAGACAGGTATGTCAGACAGGTATCAGTACAGACAGCTTGCCGTTATTGTGTGTTTAACTCTGATTCACTGTTTCTTATTGTATTGTGTCTAACTGTCGCTACGCAGGTTGGCGAACTAACTGAACATGCTTGAATCAGAAGATTTTTCAGTGGAGTCTGGTGTAACTGCAGGTAAAGTCAAGCAGCTGATGCCTGTCGGGGCACCGGGAGCCTCCGGAGTGGAAACGGTTAACGGACAGTTAGCTGTTCGCTGCGGTTAGCCGCCGTAGCTTACCTCCGTTTCGGGATTTTGTTTATTCAAAGAGACTTTCTCCGCCGCGGTAAAGATCTCCGTCACCACCGCTTTGGCCAGGTTGTTCACGATGAGCGCGAGTTCATTTTTAAAAGTGATTAAATTGAACATATTTACGAATTCGCGCACTTAGTAGCCGGCTAGCTTAGCAAAAAAACGGCTAACGCGACTAATGCGGATACAGGAAGTGACGTAGTTGTCTCGTCCGCCGGCTGATGGTGTAAAAGTTTTATAAGTTTTACAAACTTCATGAGTTTCCTTCTGCTGATGTCGCTGTGTGTGTTTTAATATTGATTTAATAGTTCTCAATATAAGGATCATATAGGAGGAAACACTCACAGAAAGCGTTATTTAGGCCAAAGTTCCAACGTTGACTATTAAAACGTTTTGTTAAATTTAAGATAACAATTCTGACTTTATTTGTCTTATTTAAAAATACTTTTGATTAATTGTTTATTATTAATTCAAAAACTGCAGTTTCAGACATCTAATTGTGAAGTAATGAGTCACTGATCATCACTGATATCTATTTAATTGATGATGATAAATTAACATGTTAAATCCAATTTGCATAATTGTACCAATTTCTCTCTTTCAATCTGTCAAAGTCAACCATCAATGACAACAAAACATGAAAAAGGCCAAATGGGCTCAAATCAGGGTACGACTCAAAGTCCAGTTTACTTTCAAGTTCTTTATCATTAAGGCAGCATCATACTTACCAGTCTTTTTCTTTTCTTTTTCAATGTTGGCAGTAATTATGCATTTTCAAACACGTGTGTCTTGCTCTCTAACTCCACGTTAAAAGCAAAGTTTTAACCTATTTTAAGCACAACTCATTTTGTTGTTCCTGAAGAATCAGATGTGAAGCTGTGACATTAAATCAGTCTGATTAATCATGTTAACGTGAATGAAAATATTCTGCAACGTTTATGTTGTGTTGAACGATCAAAATAAAAGTCCCAGTGATTCAAAAAATACTTTTTTTATTCACCGACCTGCTGAACACACGATAATAATAAACAGACCTTTAAAATATTACATTTAAATTACATTCATCCACACGGCTTCAGGCAGGCTGTCAAACACACAGAAACCAACAGGAATAAAACATTAAACAGAGAACAAGGATATAAAACAAACAGACTTCATCGTTCACAGGTCTGTTAGAAAAGACTCGATCTGACGGCGCCGGCGTTCCACGTCACGTTAGCTTGTTTCCATCCAGAGCAACGCTTAACATTAAAGGCTTATTTTGTCTTATTTAACACTTGTTGGTGGTTTTGCTTCACTGTTAAAGATCCTTTTGTCCCCGAACTTCACTGGTTTCATCGGCCTGTAACGTCCTGATGGCTAATGTTCTTGTCATTGTAAAATATTGCCCACATGCTAATAGTTTAGCATGCTAACATACATTTTAAAACACCTGTAAATATTTGTCATCATTGTAAAATAGTAACCGCAGGCGAATCTTTTAGACGTTTACCGTTGAAGCTTTATGTGCTAACTTAGTAACCAACGACGTAATGGCTGCTCACTCATTGGCTGCTCTTGTGAGCCAATGAAATCCCTGTGCTCCCGCCGCCATCATCAAACAGTCACCACGTCTTCAGTCCAACCGTGTTTGACTCGTCCAACCTTCAGCTGTGTTCGTCCGCCTCCCCGCCGCTCTGCCGCCGTGGCGAGGAGGCGGGCCTTTTCGAGCCTCCGGCCTCCTGCTGCTGTTTGGAGGAGCTGGACAGGTCGATGGCCACCTCCTCCTCCATCTCCTCTTCCTCCTCCATCTCCAGCAGCTCCTCCTCCTCCTCCCCCGCCTCCTGCGCCTTCTCGGAGCGCCGTGGCGGCGGCGAGGCTCGGGAGGAGTCGCAGAAGGAGTCGGACTGCGGAGGGCTGGAACCCTTTTTGGACATTTCTATGGACTTCTTGTGCATCCCTGTGAGGACGGAGACGCAGGACTCAGGTTAAATTCACACTAAATCAGGCTGCAACATTAAAACTTCACAGACGTCTCAGCTGGTAAAGTGACGCGTAAATCTGTTGCTAGGAAACATCTGTAGCGCCGTCCAATCAGGAGCAACCAACTATGTAAACAGGAAGTCACTGTAGCATCACAAGCGAGCATAACTAAAAAGGCTTAAATATCTAGAAATGTAGGTTATTAGTTTTATTTCTGTCTGCATTCAGTTTAGAATCAGAACATCTGATTATGCTAAGCTAACTGACGTTAGTCAATGTTATTAGCATAATGTTGCATAATTTGAGGTCTGTTGTGTTGTTTTAGTGAAATGTGATTTAAACTCTGAGGTCATCTCCTCTGTAAACAGCTGCAGCCTGTTCCTGATATAACATCAGTCAGTTTGCTTCAGCACCTGAAGCCAACAGCTCGGCATGTTGTACTGAACGATGGCTTGTGACACGGTGTGTGTGTTCAGTGTGTATTGGTGCAGGGTGTGGTGCGTGTGCGTGGCACTGACGTGTATGCGGCTCACCGAGCAGCCAGGGGGCGCAGGATCCCATCATGCCGTTCTTAGCGGAGTTGAGGATGGACTCCGGCAGCGGGATGGAGTGACGCACCATCGCGCCGTACAGACCGTACTCCGCCATGACGCTGCTGCGACCCCAGCACTTCTCACGCTTTCGCCACTTCGCCCGCCGGTTCTGGAACCACACCTGGAAAAAATACAGCAAACTGTTTTAAATGTCTGGCTGAAAGCTCCAGAAAAGAACAAGCGAGAGGACCTTGAGTTAAGGTTTCTCTCTTGTCCTTCCCAATAATCATTTTACGACCCCTCAAACTTCTCTTGTGACCCACGGGAGGGTTCCTGACCCCCATGTTGGGAACCACTTCCCTCAAAACGTATTTAGTGGCATATAAATGTAGTTTTTAGGAGACAGACTGATCGATTAATCTGATCTTCAGACTCTTTGCATGTTTTAATAGTTCAATTTACATTTACACCTTTTTGTTTATTTAACATTTGAAATGATCTCCATAAACAGGATTAAGAAACCACATATATTCTATATTTCTATGTTTTTTGTTAAGAGTCTGGTGTGTAGATCTCTCGGCTCCTTTAAAGCTGCAGTCAGATAGATGTGTGTGACCTGTCAGCTGATAACCAATGATGATCAGCTGTCCCACCTGTATTCTGTCCTCGGGCAGCTCCGTCTTCATGGCGAGCATCTCTCGGGCGTAGACGTCGGGGTAGTGAGCTTCATGGAAAGCTTTCTCCAGCTCCTCCAGCTGGTGGGACGTGAACACCGTCCTGCAGCCCACAAGACACCAACATGAGCTGCACTTTCACTTTTACTTATTGACCAAATGTATCTGCAGAATGTTTTGATTGCTTTAAAATGTCAATTCATTTCCTCAAACTTCAAAACACATTTAAATTTCTTCAACAACATAATTATCTGTTAGTCTGCAATCATTTATAACCAAATTTTAACTTAAAAAACATATTGTATTATATATTTAAATGTTCATTATTTCCCCTCTTTATCTAATGTCTGTATATTGTATATATTTTTATTATCCTGTATGAGGATAAATCACTTTTAATGTATTTGATAATTTCTCATTAAATTAAAGATTTCACTTCCAGCTGCTTCTCAAAGAAAAAAACGTTTCTTAATTAAAATAAATCAAATCAATCAAATGTTTATAAATTCAGAAACAATAAAATTACGTTAACAAGAATTATCTGTGAAAATTTAGAAAATATAATGGTTTAGGTTTTTAGCAGTTTGTTATTTAAAACGTGTAATAATTGAATGAGTCTCAGGTGAAGCTGTGCAGGTGAGGTTCTCACCTGTGCCTCCTCTTCTTCCTCTTCTGAGAGTTTGCGGAGCTTTTGGAGTCGTTGCGGTCAGACAGACACTCTTCATCTGCAGCGCAAACACAAGCAACACGTTATCAGCTGCCACCATCATTTATTGATCTGACCAATCAACCAATAGTTATCGACAAACGAGGATTCACGCGCGGGAAACCAAAGAAAGAAACAGAAACAACGGAAGTCTGAGCGATGATAATCTGTGTTTCTCTGACACCTGTTGTCTTAATTTCATCTCATGTCTCCTGAGGATTAAAACAACGAGCCTCACAGCTCGTTATAATTCATTACAAATTCATTTTAAATTCATTATAAATTCATTTCATCACAAAGAGTCAACACTGAAACGTTTAAGTTGCAATTATTTTAGGAGGTTTTGCATTTTAAGAGAAGCGGCAAAAAAGCTGTTTTACAAAAACGAATCTGACACTGAAACCCGAGCCGAGCCGAACTGAGCCGAAACAGACTTTTTTTGTACAGAACCTCACAATAGAAACGCAAAGGCGGGATTTATAGAAAAACACAATAAAAAGTATTTTTTTAAAAAGTTGTCATTTAAAAATCCGAGTTAAACCGAACCGAACCGAGGTGACAAAGGTCCTGTTTCAGCACCAGATCAGATGAGTAGCTCCACTTTAAACACCTCGCAAGAATAAAAGAGTAAAAACCGGTTCGAGCTGAGCCGAGCCGTACCGGAGTAGGCGTCCCTCTGGGCCTCCAGGTTCTGCAGGTAGTGGCTGTCGGCCCGGGCCTGCAGCAGCGGCAGGTGTCCCGGCAGGAAGCAGGGCGCTCCGGCGGGCTGCTGGGCCGCCAAGCTGCACAGGAAGCCGAGACCCAGCGGCAGCGACCCTCCCGGGAAGGAGAACCCGCCGAGGCCGCCGCCGACTCCCTGCGGCTCCGCCCCGGGCCCGGAGCCCGCCGCTGACAGGCCCGAACCCGGGGGGCCGCCGGGCTGCTGCCGCACCTGCAGGTCCGACTCCAGGCCCAGCAGGTCGGTGATGGCAAAGCCTTTGGACCGAAACCCGGAGCCGTGCAGCCGGGACTTATCGATCCCAAATCCCGGAGATAACATCTTGACTTTGGGCTTCTCCTCGCCGAGTTCCTCCCGGGCCGGCATGCTGCTCATCAGAGACTCTGTCCTTCTGGAGTGATGAAGAGGAGCAGGAGGAGGACGGACAGACCGGGACCGGCCGGGTGGCGGGCTCCATTTATCTGGCCTCAGTCCCCGGGGATCACAGCAGCATCCAATCAGAAGTTAGAGTTCCTTTGGGGGGGAGGGGGGGGCTCAATCCTGGAGGATTAATTGCCACCAATTTCCCTCCAATCCGATCAGGATTTTCTCTGAGTGGACAGAAGAGGAGCTTTTAATTTATGTTGTTGATTTTTGATCAGAGGAGGACACGAGGCCCCGTCTGCAGGACCAGACCAGGATCCACCACACAATCAGGACCCGCAGGAGCCGCAGGAGCCGAGGCAGGGAGGAACATGGAGGGCCTGGAAGACCTTCAAACTGTAATAATAATAATAATAATTTGAATTTTTCTTAATAAACCACTTTATAATTTAAAAACAGGTTTCGTTTGTAAAATGAAATGTTTGTTTTTATTGAGGTCATAAAAACTGTAAAACAGAAATTCAGACTGAAAGAATCAAATAAATGTTTAATTTAAATAAAACAGGCTGTGTTTTATTCACTTAATCTGATTCTTTAGTTTGAATATTATGTTTTGATATAAAATGAGGAGGTTTATACATTTACATGTTTAAAGAAACAATCAGAGGAGAAGCTGTAAACTGAAATGAGGCTATTAACTAAAATATAAAATAATCTAACAGTGGAGATAATATAATATAAAGGATGTGAGGAGATACAAGGACATCAAATCAAAACAGAAATAAACTAAATGAAACCAAAAAACTTTATTGATTATTGTTATTCATAAATAATAGACTCACTCGTTGCATCTTGAAGTAATAATTAATTATAATTATTGAACCGTTTGATTTAATAAAGGTTTTAATTTGTTTGTCATTTTGCTTTAATTTAACATTAAAAACAGAATAATGAGATGAATGTTGTTCATTTCAGTGATTTTTAATCTTTAATCTCTGACGTAACTTTTGGATTCAAAATAAAATAGAAATAAAAACAGATTAAAGAGTTTAAAAAAACAGCCTTAATTATCTCTGATAAGCAGATTCCTCTAATTGCTTTTTAAAACCATTTTTACCTTCTCACACACACACACACACACACACTCTGCCTGCCAGCCTGCAGTCAATCCTGAGGGATTAAACACTAACTTGGCCCTAATTTTACAAACTGACTTTCATCAGGAGGAGCTTCATTCACTACAGTATATACTGTATTATAGTACTGTATTATTATACTGTATTATTATACTGTATTATAGTACTGTATTATAGTACTTTATTATAATACTTTATAATATGTATATTATAATAAACAGTTAGAGTTCAGTTTCTTACATTAAATGACAGTAAATTATGAATAATGTGCTGTGTGGTGAGAAAAGGTTTTCAGAGCCTTTACTTAAATAAACGTAGTAATACCACAGTATAAAAATACTTCATTACAAGTATAAAAGTCCTGCATTCAAAATCCTACTTCAGTAAAAGTACTATCAGCAACATGTACTTAAAGTATCAAAAGTAAAAGTATTTGTTGTGCAAAATGTTTTATCTGATATTTGATATCTTGGTGAGAATCTGCAGTGAAGATGTTTTTAACTGAAATCAGCTCGTTTCTTTTCTGCAGCCTGAAACTAGAAGAAAGTAAGCTGGAGTTAAATATTATCACAGCTCTGACACATTTATTAAAACACAACAAATGATTCACAGAATCTTAGTTTACCAAATATCTTCAGCTGTCAGACAAATGCACTGTAGTAAAAGTACAATATTACCTCTGAGAAGTAGACAGAGACAGGTGAAAAGTACAAGTACCTCAGTAATAACTGAGTAAGTGTACTTTGTTACTTCCTGCTGTAAATTTGACTCTTTTCCGGCAGTTTGTCCTCAAACTGAAGGTTAAACACGTAGAACACAGATCATTATTATTAATATTAATATATTATTATCATTAATATTAATATTATCTGTAAGGCGTCACCGTTGGAACGTCTTGAAATGATTTTCTTTCTGTTTGCCGTTAAAGTTTGTATTCATGTGGTTTCAGGCTCAGTGGAGTCGACACGTTGAAAGAAAGATGAAGAAGAAGAGGCGGAGACACAGACAGCACGCTGTCATCAATGTGCTTACTGATTATTGTAATGAGTCATTGTACTACACCTGTGAGGTCTGTCTGCTGAGTTCAGATGAAGAAAAGTCAAACGATCTTCATCACTTTCATTTTAGAGAATGATAATAATATAATATTATCACTTTGAATAAAACTATTAACATATAAAATCAAATAAAGACACGTTCATCTGTTGTCTGTCTGACGTCATCCAGTGATGTCACCAATGTGTGATGATGGTGTCATCGTTTTGTAATCAGTTGCTATGGTTACTGTGTTGCTATGACCCAACATGAACACAAGGAAAACACCTGTACAGGTGTTCCCAGGTAGGTAAAGAAAACAAAATGTTATAAATGCTGCAATTACAGGAAGAATAAACATACAATAATAATAATAATAATAATTAAAGTGCAGAGAGATGATGAAGGTCTTTGACTGTTTCAGCATTTAAATAAGCAGGAGGTGTGTGTGTGTGTGTGTGTGTGTGTGTGTGTAGTGTGTTAGTGTGTGTGTTAGTGTGTGTATGTGTGTGTCTGTGTGTGTGTTAGTGTGTGTGTGTGAGGAGGAAAACCTTGACAGAGTGCTGAAACATCTGCTCCTTTAAGACGACTCATTACAACAATATTTCAATGAAATCAAAACAAGCTCAATAAAAGTCTGTTTTTTTACAGTGTAATTATTGTGGCGACTTCCTGTTCCTCCAGCGCCACCATCAGGACAACAGGTTCACTCTGTGTGCGTGAAATATAAAATTATAAAAATATTTTAATTATTAATTATAAATAAAAACTACAGTTCTTTCATTTTTAAGTAACAGTCATTTTGTACAAATATTTTTATTATTTTTATAATAATTTTTCAGTGTCAGTTTTATATTTATGCTTCTGGACTGCGACTACTTGCTTTATCTTTCTTTATATTCTCTATTCACTCTGATTATTGTGATGCACCAAAGCAAACGAGTGAACCTGCTTATTATTATTAAACCTGATCCTGATTCTGAGATCTTGTTCAAACTCTTCTGAACGAGAGAATTACATGTGTGCATATCTTCAACAAACAAGATATCAAATCAATATCTTGCTCAAACAAGATCCCGTTCTTGTGTGAAAACGTTATTATAAATATCGTCTAAACGAGACAGACAGTCTGATATCAGATCCATATCTTGTTCACAGAAGGTATCTTGGATCAATTATCTTGTTTGTACAAGATTTTTTTGCATGCGATGGGGATAAAAATGTACGCACCTAAAAAATGGATCTTGAGTATCGTTTGTTTGCACATTTTTAAAAAGTATCTTTTTTTCAGGGTTCTTTAAAAATC
The DNA here is from genome assembly GCA_005408345.1 of Macquaria australasica. Lineage (NCBI taxonomy): Eukaryota > Metazoa > Chordata > Actinopteri > Centrarchiformes > Percichthyidae > Macquaria > Macquaria australasica. Next base: position 119,130 of record SEMN01000818.1, read on the forward strand.
GAATTGATTGATTTTCTCTTTAACACCTTTAAATGTATAAATTTAACCTTCATCATATTCCACATATCTTTTGTCTATTTTTCTTTCCATTAAGATGTTTCTCTTATTTTGTCTTTTGTTTGCAGGAAACACACACACACACACACACACACACACACACACACACACACACACACACACACACACACTCCTTCTTCTTCTGCAGCTTTTATCTGCAGTCGTAATAAAACGATGACGCAGCTCCGGCGCTTTCAGAGTTTTGCAGATTATAAACATCAGTTTGACTCGTGTAATCTGAAAAGAAGGTGCAGAGGCTGGATTACCCCCTGTGTGTGTGTGTGTGTGTGTGTGCGTGCGTGTGTGTGTGTGCGTGTGTGTGTGTGTGTGTGTGTGTGTGTGTGTGTGTGTGTGTGTATGCGTGTGTGTGTGTGTGTGTGTGTGTGTGTGTGTGCTCTACAGAAACTTATGTTCATTTTTAAAACAATGTGGATTACCATTATATGAAGGAGGAGATTGATTGATTATGTGGGTCTGAGTAATCTTCAGATTAAGGTCTTTTAGTCTTTTGCTCCCTCTGAGCTTTTTATCCTCGTCCAGAGTTTCATCTTCGTACTTCATCGTCTTCATCGTTTTATTTCTGCCTTTTGTGATTAACTTGCCGTCTGTGTGTGCAGCCTGCAGGGACTGAGCGTCTCTGATCACAGATCAGGTTTAAAGTTCACAGACTCTCTGACATCAGCTGACTTCACTAACTGTGCAGCAGAGATCTGTCAGGTGGTGTGACCGCACCCGCCCCAGCGGCGGCCATGTTGGAGGTCCTCAGCTCGGGAACAGGTGACTGTACAGCCAGGATTATTGATTTATTCTCATAAAAGATCACTGATCCATCGTCAGGACCTGATGACTCAGCTCTAACTGCATCTCAACTATTTAATAACATCTCAAACGTGTCTGAACCAAAATTCAGATGCAAAACTGCAAAAACCTGCGTGTATAAATTTCAGACAGCAACAACGCACCAAGTCCAGGATGAAACGGTAACACTTCTTCTGTTTGTTCACCTGGTCCGGGCTCCAGCACCTCCAGCACCTCCAGCACCTCCAGCACCTCCAGAACCTCCAGCGGCTCCAGCACCTCCTACAGTGTGAGTTTGGCTGTAATGTTTCGGAGATAAAGAGTCACTGCTGGTGTTTCTGTACGAGTTCAGTCTGACTCGTCAGAAACAGGTTCATGTGGTTAAGATTCTTAATAAAGAGTCTGAGGATCCATCCACACTGACAGCTTTTCATTTTGAATCGATCTCCGTCCACACGAGCGTTTCATCAGCGTTTTATAATCTCCGTCCATACTACACTCCTGGAAACACACATCACATGACCATGTAATGCATGCGGTGTAAACAGGAAGCAGATTGTCTGCTCTGCGACTGGAAATACTATGAACGAAGAACAGCGATGGAGAAAAGTCAGAGCAGACATTTCTCTGTTGGACCGACGACCAGGTGGAACTGTTACTGACAGGAAGTGATTCATTAGTCCAGAATTTACAAACTAAAACGGGGTCAACAGCATTTTAAAAGTCTCAGTTTTTGGGGTTTTAAAACACCGGAGTAGCGTGGACCCCCCCCCCCCCCCCCGAAGAAACGAGGTGAAACAGTTTAAAGTAACGCTGATCCCTGATCAGGAGGATCTGAGTTCAGCAGAATCTTGTAGTTAAAGAGGTTAAAAATATGAAATCACCTCCTGACTGAAAGTCCAAGTCAAGGTCCACTTACTCATTTTGCTTCCAGAGCTTTTTGATATCCAGAGCTTTCAACTGCATCTCACAGTCTTTCACAGGAGATCATTTCACTTCGCTGGTCTTAGCTGTAACATGTATCGATAAATGTATAAATGTATAAATCTATAAATGTATAAATGTATGAACCTGCGCTGTGACGCTCGCTGGTGTTTCTGGATGTTTCAGTTCTGTTCACTTCACACTCCTGCTGATCACTTTTCAAACTCATCCATCAGTTTTTTGATTGATTAACTGGATTTTGGTTCATTTCTATGAGAATCATCTTGATTTGAAACTTGCTGCAAAATGTCAAACCTGATTTGATTTGATTTGATTTAACAGCTTTACAAACTGGATGTAGAGACGTCACAGCTGCCTCTGTCTTCCTCACAAGGCAGTTTTAAGAGTTTCCAGCTGCTGGCTGGTTAACTGAGTGTTAATGAGACCAATTAAAGCAGCAGCTGTAATGAGGCGGACGGCGTGACGGCGTGCAGCTGTAAGTGATAGCAGTAATTCAGCCGGCAGACGGCTGCAGCTCCCTGGGGTTTTTGTTGTTCATTGTTGTTGCTGCTCTATTGTTGACCGCTGTCAACGGCAACAATAGTCTGGCCACGCACCCCCCCCCCACCAGTCTCCACCTACAACCCTCTGTGGCCCACTAATTATTCATAAATGCACATTTATGCAAATAGGCCGGATAGATTGACCTAATTCAGTGATGTAAACAACTCCTGGTCCAGGATTACAGTTTTTAAATTAGACTGTGTCTGGAAGTCTGGACCATATACTTTTATATTAGGTCTGACCGCCCATTTACATTTTGTAATCTCAGCCCTCAAAGTGCACGATGCCAAGCCAGACAAACAACAGCACCCGGAGAAAGCTACAGTCTGTCTGGTGCCATTAGTGCTAATGGCTAATGATTAAAACTGGGAGGCTGTTCGTGTCTGGAGCGCGTGCCGCCTCGCTCGGTAAGCTCGCTGCATCGTGCTAATTTAAAGGCTCGACCCAAACGGACAGCTGCATGTCAGAGAGGGGGCGCTTTGTTACGTAGTGACTTCCTGTTTCCTGTGAACCTGCAAGGACTTCGTGCAGGTTTGTCTTCGCGTCACAGAGGAGATCAGAAGAGTTCCTGACATGAACTCTGCGTTCAGACGGTTTCACCGTCTCCTGGGTGACGAAGACACTTTCCCGAGCTGATACCTTTGACCTTTGCCCCTGAGCCTTCACCCCCCCCTTCTCTCTTTCTGGCCCTAATCCTGACACTTTAGAGACACCATGCTGAGAAAACAACAGAAACCTGTTGAGAGTTTTGAGTTTGGTGACCTGGCGGAGTGCGCGGATGTCTCTGGGGTCAGAGGTTAAAATTATCCATCAGGGGACCTCGCTACACGCTGAGCGGGATTACAGGTGGCTGAACGTCTCTGCTCCAGTAACCTGACCTTCACGCTGACTGCAGAGCACTCGTGTTCACGAGTTCAGCATCGTGTTGTTACATCGTCTGCATCTCGTCGTTAAGAGGAAACATTTAGATCCAGGTCTTTAACCAGTCCGGATCCTTTTAATCTGATGAAATCATGAAGGTCAGGTTGGGATCAGAGATAAGAAACTCAGGATTTTTTGTAGAAATAATATTAAACTCTGATCATTAGTTTGTTATTATGTTCAGTTATAATTATGAGAAAACATCAGATTTTTCAATGAATTGTGATCTTCAGACCTCGTGATGATCTCCTGGAAGATAAAGATCTCCAGATTATAGACGCTCAGTCAAACGATGTTTCTATCAAGAGTCTGTCGCTGGATTTCCTTCAGAAGACGTTTCTCATTTCAGGAAAGAAACGTTTCAAACTGTTTGATTTCCTGTCAGGAAACACTTGAAGTTTAACTGTTCAGTGGAGCCTGTCTGCCTGTCTGCCTGCCTGTCAGCCTGTCTGCCTGCCTGTCTGCCTGCCTGTCTGCCTGCCTGTCAGCCTGTCAGCCTGTCTGCCTGCCTGCCTGCCTGCCTGTCTGCCTGCCTGTCAGCCTGTCTGCCTGTCTGCCTGCCTGTCTGCCTGCCTGTCAGCCTGTCTGCCTGTCTGCCTGCCTGTCTGCCTGCCTGTCTGCCTGCCTGCCTGTCTGTCTGTCTGTCTATCTGCCTGCCTGTCTGTCTGCCTGTCTGCCTGTCTGTCTGCCTGTCTGCCTGTCTATCTGCCTGCCTGTCTGTCTGTCTATCTGCCTGCCTGTCTGTCTGTCTGTCTGCCTGTCTGCCTGTCTATCTGCCTGCCTGTCTGTCTGTCTATCTGTCTGCCTGTCTGTCTGCCTGCCTGCCTGTCTGTCTGCCTGTCTGCCTGTCTGTCTGCCTGTCTGCCTGCCTGTCTGCCTGCCTGCCTGTCTGTCTGCCTGTCTGTCTGTCTGCCTGTCTGCCTGTCTGTCTATCTGCCTGTCTGTCTGTCTGTCTGTCTGTCTGTCTGTCTGCCTGTCTGTCTGCCTGTGGTCAGTTAGCTGCTCTCTGTCACTTCCACTCCACCAACCCCACCCTCCCTCCATCTGTCCCTCCTTTTTCCTTCACACTGTGATAATTAGTGTGTGTGTGGGGGGGGGGGGGATTCCAGGAGTGGACACCATGAAGAGTCTCTCAGACCTTCATCAGTTGGAGGTTTGTAGAAAACTGCCCCATGCACAGAGACAAATTACCTGTCTCTGTTTCTGTGTTACCAACACAGGTAACACAGGTAACACCTGGACACACCCTAAAGGTGGAGACTCTCCAGGGGCCGCTACAGCTAGCACTGCTGAGCTAGCATTACTGCTAGCGAGCTATGTTGCTAGCGTTGTCTTCTTGTGTTGATGTCAGGTGTTTGTCAGCCTCTCGGCACTCTGCGTTTGGGCCAATCAGATTGCTTTGTTAAAGCCACCAATCAGAACTCGTGCGGCTCCGTCGACAGCTTTAAAGATTTGGCTGAAAGCAACTCACCTCTGCACTTCCTGCTCCTGCATTTTACTAAACTTCTGTACAACAGGAACACACCTGAACCTCAGGTGACCTTTACTCAGCGCTTCTACATCTGAAAGGGTTTCATTGATCAGTGATGCCGTTTAAATAAAGTTGACTTGAGTGCGTTTTTAAATTAAATGGAGGAGAAACAATGAAGAAACATGGCGGCTTGATTTGACTGTTCTGAGAGTTTGACTCATTTTTAAAGGACTGTTGTGGCTACTAAAACTCAGCCTGTCTCCTGTCACCTGTCTCCTGTCTCCTGTCTCCTGTCACCTGTCTCCTGTCACCTGTCTCCTGTCTCCTGTCTCCTGTCACCTGTCACCTGTCACCTGTCTCCTGTCTCCTGTCACCTGTCTCCTGTCACCTGTCTCCTGTCTCCTGTCTCCTGTCACCTGTCACCTGTCTCCTGTCTCCTGTCACCTGTCTCCTGTCTCCTGTCTCCTGTCTCCTGTCACCTGTCTCCTGTCTCCTGTCACCTGTCACCTGTCACCTGTCACCTGTCTCCTGTCACCTGTCTCCTGTCTCCTGTCACCTGTCTCCTGTCACCTGTCTCCTGTCTCCTGTCACCTGTCTCCTGTCTCCTGTCACCTGTCTCCTGTCTCCTGTCACCTGTCTCCGTCTGTCACATGACCCCCCCCATGACTTCTGTTGTCAAAGTTTCTGTTGAGTATTTCTTGTGAGCAGCACATGATGGTGATGGAGACCAACGACAGCTCATCCACCAGCAGGTGTGTGTGTGTGTGTGTGTGTGTGTGTGTGTGTGTGTGTGTGTGTGTGTGTGTGTGTGTCAGGATTAGCACAAACGAGGCTAAGAACAGATTGGAGGAGAATGGAGGAGAGAATAAGAAGACAATCGGTTTAAAAAATCCCAAATATTAAATTACAGTTAAAGACAAAGGATTTGAGGCTCCGGGTCAGAGCGAAGGTGCTGATCCTCCAACAGGTTCAGGGTCTTCAGACCTCCACAGTTAGCAGACAGCTTTAGCTACAAGTTAAGGTTTTACATAAAAAAATGAGTAGTTTATAAAATAGGATGCGTTTCTTTGTAGAATAAACTACAAAACATGATAAAAAGTCATGTAAAAATCAGCTCCAACTGTAAAACGCTTCCTGATAATAATAACATACTGTGATAGTGTAACATTTTATTCTGCATTATGAGTACTGTTACTGGATACTTTAAGTACATTTTGCCAGTGATACTTATGTACTTTTACTTAAATTCCATTTCCAGCACAGGACTTTTACTTGTAATGGAGTATTTTTATATTGCAGTATTGCTACAGATACTTCAGTAAATGATCACCACCATCTTTCTTTTAAACCTGCACAATTTCGATGAAATGTATGTAAAGATCTCACTTCCTGTGGAACCTGCTACATGTTGAAAATATACTCATCACACGCAGTTGATATAGTTTGAAGTTATCATCTAAAACACCTCAACTTTTCAATGGAGTTTGGTCCAGTGTCAACAGAAGTTAATTTGACTTTATTTCACTTCCATTAAGGATCCTCAGGTTTGCAACAAAGAACCGGCTCCGGGCCGCCACAGACCGCCGTGCTGCTGATCTCCTGCTAGCTGGGCTGCTTACTCCAGTTTTTATTAACAGATGTATTTCATCAGCAAACCTGAGTCCAGCTGAAAGAAACAGAAGAAGAAATGAAACCTTTCTCAGAAAATGAGGAAAAGTGTGAACAAACAACATTTGGGTAAAATAAGTAAAAGAAAAAAGTTGTGCTGGAGGAAACAGAGCAGCAGATGGAGGAAGAGGAGGCACGAGACATCTGTTGTTTCCGTGGAGACTGTGACAGTGACACGGGCCCGGCGTCATGACAGCCTGCTCCTCTTCATCATCGTCACCATCTTCATCACAGCCAGCAGGACTTTCTCTGTGTTTCCTGGAGGCCTGTAAATAATCCCAGAGCTCCTAATCTGCTGTGAACTGTGGAGGTGCAGCGTTTGACTGCAATCTGACAAATCCTCCAACAAACCAGTGACAGCGAGGAGGAGGAGGAGGAGGAGGAGGAGGAGGAGGAGGAGGAGGAGGAGGAGGAGGAGTAATTTAGTTGATTACTGATGTAAAACCAGAGTGTACAGTCTGTGGGTGAAACATATGTCTCAGTGTTTGCACGCTTCAGTACAAACCTCAGTTTGTAGAATATTAAATAATCCACAGAGGATGAAGATTTATCTGCAGAATTGCACTTTTCTACTCTTCCTCTCTCCCAGCATGCACCAGCTGTGACCTCGAGGATTTATTTTCAGCCCATAATAATACTAACAATAAAAATAATGACAATAACCCTTTGTGTTTTAATGTCGTACTTATTGCTTCCTTCAAAAGGTTGGATTTGGTTTTTATGATCTCGCTCTTCATCTTCATCACTTTCACTCTGTGACTCTGCAGCTGCTCATGTTGAGCCACGTTCACCTTCACTACCTCCACACTACACTACACTATACAACACTACACTACACTACACTACACTACACTATACAACACTACACTACACTACACTACACTACACTATACTACACCATACTACACTATACTACACTACACTACACTATACTACACTACACTACACTACACTATACTACACTACACTACACTATACTACACTACACTATACTACACTACACTACACTATACAACACTATACTACACTACACTATACTACACTACACTACACTATACTATACTACACTACACTATACTACACTACACTACACTATACAACACTACACTACACTATACTACACTACACTACACTATACAACACTATACTACACTACACTATACTACACTACACTATACTATACTACACTACACTATACTACACTACACTACACTATACAACACTACACTACACTACACTATACTACACCATACTACACTATACTATACTACACTACACTATACTACACTACACTACACTACACTACACTATACTACACTACACTATACTACACTACACTACACTACACTATACTACACTACACTATACTACACTACACTACACTACACTACACTATACTATACTACACTATACTACACTACACTATACTATACTACACTATACTATACTACACTACACTACACTATACTACACTACACTACACTATACTACACTATACTACACTACACTACACTATATACACTACACTACACTATATACACTACACTACACTATACTACTGTATACTATACTACACTATACTATACTGCTATATAACTACACTGAATACTGTATCAGTATCAGTATCAAAAGTACACAAGTATTATCAGCTTCATGTAATTAAAGTAGCCTATCACAGAAAGTACAAAAGTATTATCAGCTAGCTATTACCTACTTTTTACTGCTTTATATACAGTTATAACTACATTATATACATTTAGCTACTTTTAACTACTTTATATACAGTTATCTAGTTTTAAATACTTTACATACAGTTATCTAGTTTTAAAACTAGAATAAATCAGAATCAGAATCAGAAATCCCTTTAATAGTCTCACAGTGGAGAAATTTACATCGTTACAGCGCAGATAAGAGGTAGAATAAAGAGATAGATAGGAGTATAAATAGAATAAAAATAGAATAAAAATAAGTAAGAGCACGAATATCAAAAAATAAGTACACAAAGTAGTTATAACTAGCTATCTATAAAGTAGTTAACTACTTTATAGATAGCTAGTTTTAACTACATTTTCTTCTTGTAATGAAGGTCCTCTTCATTACAAGTATTGGTAGCACAATGTGGGTAGTTCTGGGTAAAAGAAATAAATACACAACACACACCTGAAGGATTGAAGGCTTTTATTGAAACTGTTGCATGATGTGTGTTGCAGGTAGTGTAGTTGGCTCGCAGCTGGACATGATTGAAGGCCGGTCCTGGGAAGACAAGCGTACATTTAGTGTGGCTAGTTGGGTACCTTAGCATAATCTGCTTATGGGGTAGTACCTTGGCCAAATCTAGGGATTAAATTTACTGTTCATTGTTTAAGTGTGCAGTGGTATAATGTGCATTGTTTTCGGGTCACTCACCTCTGTCTCCTCTTCAGGGTGTTCCGGGAGATACCACGTGGTAATTAGTGTAGGGGTGGGGAGGTACTTTAATCTGCTGTTTCAGTTTCTGTGGTGGTATTGTAATGAGTAATATGTAGGAAGATGATATACACTATCTGACAGTAGTGTGGTGTACATGTGTTTTAATGTATTGATTGTGTTTTTGTATTTTTGATGTCTGGGGAGGGATGGGGGTCCCTGTACTGTGGTAGTGGTCGAGGTCGTAGCCAGCGGCAGGCTATATAAGGCTGCCACTTTCCATCAAGCGCTGCTGTTGTTAGGACCACATGTGTCCCGTGGTCCATAGTATTTTTATGTGAAGATGTTCTTGTGATGTATTTATTGTGGGTGAAATAAACACCTAGTTGGTATGCACCTAACCTCGGCCTCAAGTCTCCTACGGTTTAAGTCCAGCTGCTACACGGCCATCTCATAAAAATAATTAAATTTCGCTCCCTGTGGTTTCTTTTCTTTGTATCTTTGTAATTTTATAAACCAAATTATTATTTAGTATAAAACATGAAAACTCATTTATATGTGCATGTTTTGTTTGGAACCTGAATTGCATTTTTTACTGGAGAAATCTAAACGTTTGACTGATTAGAAAAACAGTTCTTAGTCAGGTTTCTGCAGCTTTCAGCACACGAGTGAATTAAGTTACAGTTTGTTTTCTCACACAGATGATAAGCAGGTTCATCTCAGTGTTTCCTAGAAGAGATGTTATCTGTCAACACTCCTGTGGTGTTGTTTAAGTAATCAGTAGTCTGTCTGTCTGTCTGTCTGTCTGTTTACAGGATCAGTGCTGCCTTCAGGGTCCGTGGCACACTGCCTGTCAATAACACCCAAATTAAGCAAATTGCAGCAGAAAGAGAAAAACAATCATTGTTGGAGCGCTGGGATCAGATCAGACAGGTTCTCCTTCATCTCTTCGTATTTGCTGCTTATCTCATTGTAGCCTCCAATCCAAGTTAGCAGGGATTATCTCCCATGGAAAGGGCATTAAGAGGCGGATAACCTCAGCTTGGAAGCAGTTAATCTAGCAGCATGTTAATGAGTCTTGTAGTGGATTGCTTAAATTAAAAGCAAATATCAACAGTCATTTGGCTAAAGGAGGCCCAGCGAGTGCCTGGCCTCAATAATAATGCATTAAGTGATTTGAGTCGCCGGGTCGTTGCAGTAATCATGTAATGTGAGTGAAAAACAATAAAATTAACAGGTTATCAGGAAATGAAGGTGCTGAGGGGAAGAAGAGGGGGAGACTGTTTCTGTTTCTGAATTATTATAAAGTGAAAATCACCTGAAGCTTCGTGTTTCATCCTCAGCTGATGTTTAACAGATGAAGCACATGAACAAAACAGCAGAAACGTTCATTATAATCAGGTAACTATAAAGCATTTAATTTAAAACATTTATAATGTGGAATTAATGGATTTATTCATGTTAATAAAGACAGAAAGATCTCTACCCTCCTCCAGCTGGACATCCATTTATTAAGTCTTTATAACGTTAATACCTGCAGACTTATTAGAGTATTTATTGATGCATCACAAACACTAAAAGCTGCATTAGCAGCAAACAGAGGAGATAAACACCGTCAACAACAACAGCATCAAACCGGTGTTCAGAAGCTGCAAACACAAACGTTGTTCTCATTAATGCAGAATAACTGATCTATGAAGCATTATTAAACACTTCATTAATCGCCCACCTAGAGCCTGGTTCTGCTCGAGGTTTCTACCTGTTAAAAGGGAGTTTTTCCTTGCCACTGTCGCATAGTGCTTGCTCATGGTGGGAACTGTTGGGTCTCTGTAAATATAAAGAGTCGGTCTAGACCTGCTCTATTCGAAAAAGTGCCCTGAGATAACTTTGTTATGATATGGCGCTATATAAATAAAACTGAATTGAATTGAATTGAATTAACCTTAAATAAAACCATCAGCTACAGATTATAAACTCTTAATAAACAGGACTTTATAAAAAAGTGACACTGAAACACTAACACTAAAAGAAAAATTAAAAACCTTTTCAGACTTCATCAGCAGAGTTGTGATTTTAGTTACCGATTACATATTAACCAAAAGTAATTAGATTACTTTACTAACTTCACATCAGCAAAAGATTACAAGTAAAAGTCCTGCATTCAGCCCCTTACTTCAGTAAAAATATGTATTATCAGTTACATGTAGTTAAAGTATCATCAGCCCATGAAGGAACTCTTCATCCTTCAGTTCATCACAAACATCTGGAGATACGAGGTTTTCACTGGACAGGAAGGGGATGAAGAACTGTAATCTGTAAAGTAACTAAAGCTGTCAGATAAATGTAGTGCAGTACAAAGTGCAAGATTACCTCTGAGGTGTGGTGCAGTAGAAGTACCTCTAAGATGTACTTAAGTACTTGAGTAAATGTAGTACTGTAAAGTACACGAAGCTGTAAACTGAGATGAGTCACTTCCTGTTGCTGAGGTCAAAAAAAGATGTCCCATCTATTTGTTCCCAGAATCCTTTGTGTAGCTCAACCTTTGACCTTTAAAGTGACGTAAACTGAAAGTTTAGCTTTGATTTGATTAAGTTTGAGTTAAAGCAGCTTTGCAGTCACTCCAATCGCCGTGCAGCAGGCCGATATTAAAGGTCAGTCTGTAATCTAACAATATAATCTAACTTCACCATCACTCTGTCTTCAAACATCATGTCTGAAACATGTGCTCCACCTCTCTGCAGCCGCGGCAGATAAATGATTAAACTGCAGATTCATTTCCACACAGCTGTAATAAAATAATGAAACAATATAATAATATATAATACATAATATACATCATTTAGAATCCTTTTCATAAGCACAATGATCTTCAGGGAGATTCATCATTTTGTCATTTAGAAATGGATTTGATCTGCAGAATCAGAGTCTGTATGAAATATAAACTTCAATATTATACAATACATTTGAATTATAAAGGTGTAATTATGTGATCAGTGTCAGGTCAGAGTCAGTGCTGATTTCATGGCTCTGGGTTGTGAAGTTGTGAAGTGGACAAAATATCAGAAACACCTTCAGCAAGCAGGGAGTTACAACAAGTGCTCCAAAATAAAACTCAAATAAAACGGTCATATGACCTCACACCTCTGTGGTTGAGGTTTGTTAGGTTTAGGGAAATCCAGTGAACTCCACCTTTGCACTGAACCGTCTTGTTTTTACGCACAAAAAGATGCCAAATATAAATCTGTCAAAGTATTTTAAGGAAGAACACAACAGAATGACGCTCATTGTCACCTGTTGTCCTGGTGAAGACTGCTAACAGGCTCAGGTGATGAGGTCTCACTGGTGATGAAAAGAAAAGAAAGTGAACAGCCTGAGTATGTTGTGCCTCTGCAGGCTGTATATGATTAAACCTGCCTCTGTAGGATCCATTAACCAGTCGAGGGCTTCGTGTTTTCTGTCTCTTCATGAGGAGAAACTGCAGCTGTCAACATCTGGACTGATGCTAAACTCACACAACATGTGCATTAACACTGAGAAAGAAGGAGCACGTCTGGGCACGTTTAGCTTAGCTTAGCATAAAGACTGGAAACAGGGGGAAACAGCTAGCTTAGCTTAGCATAAAGACTGGAAACAGCTAGCTTAGCTTAGCATTAAGACTGGAAACAGGGGGAAACAGCTAGCCTGGCTCCTCTAAAGCTGATTAACACGTTATATCTCGTTTGTTTCATCTGAACAAAAGCTGAAGTGTAAAAACAACAAGTTACGGTCACTGGGCAACGAGTCCATATTAAACATCAAACTCTGTCATTTGTGTTTTCTACAGAAAATAAATCAGTTGTATGATGTGACAACGCTGCGGTTCGTTTTAGTTAGGTTTAGGGAAACATCGTAGTTTGGGTTAAAAATTACTACCATGTTAAGGGTAGGGGAGTTTTGTTGTTATGGTAACAATAATTACGTCACCTGAAGCACATTGAATGTGTACCTGTCGTATGAAATGTGCCTATAAATAAACTTGACTGTGTCTGAAATCATTCCCTGCTCACTTCATGGTCCAGAGTGAGTTTGCCATTTTGAAGTGCTGCCCGAACGCATACTGAGAATTATTATACAATAAACACTAACCAAACATCATATACCATCATGCACTGCGCTGAAAGGAAGCTGGCAGATGGACAAGAGGAGAGAGAGCAGCATGTGCAGGTGTTTATTACGGATGCTCCACCAGCCGAAGATGATCTGGTACATTTTAATTGTGCCACAGCAATAATTAACGGCCAAAAGTGTCTTTTCATTTTGCCGATGAGCTCAGATAAAAAATATAATAAATAGTGAGGAGGGAGTGATTTCGGGCTCAGCCTTTGACTTTTGACCTGACTTTCTCTTTGCATGTTAGCCATGTGGATACTGTTCCTGGCTCTCAGTGCCTGTATTGTATTTTGATTTAAACACTTTTATCGTCTCCTGGTCATTTCTCATTTCTGCTGCTGTTGTTAGATTTCTGTTTAATGTAAAATCAGCACACGTAGCATCAATGCACGAGGACGTCGACAGATTTATCACGTCTGACCAGTGAAGACACGTTATCACTTATATTTTGCGTGTACACAGTTTATTTTTAGGGAAACTTGCTGTTCTTGTGTCTTCAGTGAATACACTGCGGGATGATTCAGAGGATGAAAACATGATTTCCTGCAGTTTTTCATTTGGACGCGGCTGCATTATAACAGGCCAATCCAATTTTCATTTACTAGCATGGCTCCTTCCTAGATGAGGGCTGAGGGGGATAAGTGAGTAAAACCACTTTGTTTCATTATATAATGTTGGAGCGCAGCAAATATAATAATATTAATGGGATAATTTAATGCAATTTTCTTTATTTGATGCACTCTGACTCTGACGGCTAATCTGAAGGCATTGTTTAAAATAGATTGAAAAATGAAAGAAGTCCAAACAGCTAATCCTTCTCTGAGGTCAGACCGGTACTAACAAGTACATTTACTCCCAGGACCTGAAATACCTGAATCTTTCTATTTCATAGTTTTCCCCACTTCATTATAAAATATTACCTTTTTACCAATACAGCGTCTGCGTTAATTCAATTTAATTCAATTCAGTTTTATTTATATAGCGCCATATCATAACAAAGTTATCTCAGGGCACTTTTTCATATAGAGCAGGTCTAGACCGACTCTTTATATTTACAGAGACCCAACAGTTCCCACCATGAGCAGCACCAGGAGACAGTGGCAAGGAAAAACTCCCTTTAACAGGTAGAAACCTCGAGCAGAACCAGAACCAGTATGAAGGCTGAACTGATGAGTTACCTGATAACACCTGATGATGTCGGAGCTGCACTTCAGATCTTTCTGGAGTGTTAGTTCATGGTTTGTGCCTGCAGATGAGAATATTTGGATGTGCCTGCCGGGCCCTGTGGTCAGGATGAACTGTTTCGTTTTCTTTCTGTTTTGCTTCGAATGACGATTTTTTTAATGAAATCTGTCGTCCATCGAGATGAGAGGATCTGTCTCGTGGACGTTTTGACTCTGACTTGTCTTAGTGGCCAAGAAAGTAACTTTCAGCTCTGTTTTTATATTCTTTATTACAGCAGAGATCACAAAAAGCACAAAACAAAGGTCTCCAGACAACAGACGGTTGCTATCCAGCTTTTTATGTGCAGCACTGACGCCCTCTTTCCACCAGACCAGCTCTGGTTCTTGATCCGGTTCCGTTCAGGACTCTTGGAGCCTTGGTGCTATCTAGAGAACCGGCCCACGTTTCCACCAGTTTTAGTGGAACCATTGTAATCAAGGATGCGTCATCAGCAGAGGTTGCACAACAGAAGTAAACAGTAGGAGCAAGATGGCGGATCTCATTGATCACCTGCGAGCCTTTGTTCTGTTATTACAGAGATTTGTTTTTGGACCAACTATTAACGATGAGATGACGTAAAAGACTGTTACCATAGTGACCAGAGACCATTGCTGCCTTCTCCATCTTCTTTTTCCAACCTGGAGAATAAGACACGCCCACTGATGACGTCACGGTCCACACTTCAGGTTGAGGAACACCTGCTAGTTTCTGGTTCCAGCTGGGAACCAACTTTTCAGGCTCCTAACCACTTTATCTTTGGAGGAAATGCTCTGAACGGTTCAAAATAGGTGCGAGAACTGGAACGGGACCCGGTCCATGTTGGTGGAGACGGGGTATTTCATTACCATACTTTAGAGCTGGTGGAGACTCTGGGTTTCTGCACATGCAAGAGGCCACCAGAGGCTATTTTAGAGACATTAGAGACAGAGGTATTTTCATGTAAAAATCGTGTTCTTTGGAAAGCTGTCGGAGGCTCGTCCTTGTTTCCCCGAATCTCTACGACGAAGGCTGCGAGTGCAAAGTCAGCACGACCAACAGATTCACATCAGCCACATTAACGGGAAACACGGCAGGTGGAAATAAACTGGAATCATCCTTTAAAAATGCTGTGAATTGACAACATAACAATATATGTATTATTTAGCGCCCCGTCAGATAAATTGGACGATGCTCTTTAACATATTTGTATAATATTATTTGATTAAAAACCATCTGCTACAGAAAGCTAGAAAGATTTATATATTTTATTGTTTTACAGCTTTTACACATTTATAATGCTCTTTTGCTGTTTCATATAAAGAACGGGGGGGTTGTACAGGTCTATTAATGAGACACTTTCTAGTAATTTTTGGGGTCCCCCAGGGAAGCATCCAGGGGCCATTAAACTTTTAGAATCTATTATATTTATGAATGATTTAAAATCTGCCTTTGTGCGTCCCAGAGCAGAACAGACTTTGTGAAGACGTGAATATCTCCCTGAAAACTGAAGATGTTATTTAATTTTGTGTTTCTGATTAAATCTGAACCTTTTAAAGAATCTGACTTTAGAAACTGTCCTGCAGATATGATCTTTTCTGTGTCTAATGGCTTGTTTTCTGGACTAACCAGCAGAGTTAAGCCCTCAGAACAAGAACACGCTGAGTAATAATAAAAATAATAGATAAAAACACTTTAATCTGCCTCTTAACGTCTAATCCAGATCTTATTTGTTTTCCGGCCTGCAGAGTGTTTTCCTGCGGGATGAGATGGTGTTTAATCGACTTTGAGAGAATTAATCATTCCTTATTACCATCGTGGTTTTTACAGGACTTTCCTGGAAAATCCCATTCAACACACATTTTAATTTCATTTCTGCGGCTCAATCATGTTGAGGGCAATGTAAATAATCCAATAACATTAATCATCATTTCTTTTCCTTTTTTTCCTTGTTGGGGTTTTTTTTTCTCCAAAAACAGCCCATCGGCAGGCGAATTGGACGGACGGAGACGCTTCACTTTCCTTTATTGGTTTTTTAGACGCTCTGATGGTTTTATAAAATGTCATCATGACACCAGTTACTCAGCAGCAGGAGAATATTTCTTCTGTTAATCTGAGAAACATCAGAGCTGCTGGTTTCTTTCATCAGCAGGTTTCAGAGGCTGACGGTTTATTCTCTTTATTCCAGCTCTGTCTGTCTTCATATCTGTTTTATGTTCACATCATATTTGTTTTATATTTTATTGATTATGTGTTCACAAAAAGATCAATAAGAAATTTTACAGATTTCAAACTTTATTATTTTTATATATAAAGCACATACAGCTGATTTAGTTGACAGATTAATCACACAGTCAAAAAATAACTTTACGAGGGCAAACGAAAGACAAAATGATACTGATAAAACTAAACTGCCTCTATTAAACTAATGGTAATCCCTTTAAATAATCTTAATGAGTTAGAATATATTTATGTAAATGACAAAGAATATGAAATATATTAAGAAATGCAAAGATAATAACAATATATACGAATATTGATTAAATAAAAAGGTTTATAAATGTATCACAAAGCTACGGAAGCTCATTCATGCCAGGTAAAGAAAAACAGCCGAATGTAATTAATGACACAAATAAAAATACTCATGTTAAGTCAAAATTATGACTTTTTAAAGGTATTCTGAGGAGTTTGTGACCAGCTGTTGCTTTTTCTTATCAAACCACCTGCAAAGGCAGCGAAGAAGAAGAAAGTAAACATGGACGTAAACAAAGCTGGATTTAAAAGTATTTATTTATAAATGTATAAATCTGCTTTACGAAGGTTTTATTATGAGGAAGGAAATGAACTCGACTCGTTTGTTAGTGAGAAACTCTGAATGTAAACAGAAACTTTGTTATTAAATCAAAATTATGAGTTTTTAAAGTGACAATTTTGAGATCAAAATCACGATTTACTAAGGCAGGATTAAACTGAATCAAATTTATGATTCAATTTTGACTTAATACGTTATTTTTACCATAACTTTAATCTTTTTTTTTTTTTACTTTTTATTTGAGCTCCATAGACTTTATAATGTGTCTTTGATCTGAATTGCGACACACGTGAACATGTCTTCAGGAAGCGTCCGTGACAGGATGCAGAGCGTCCTCGCTGCAGCTGCTGCAGATTGCAGATGATAAGAAATAAATAAGATGCAGCCTAATAAGGCTCAGAAAATAAGGCAGCTCAGTCCAGATGTCCCTGCTGCGTCTTCTAATCCACACCGAAGCTCCGTCTTACAAGATGAAAGTGGAATCTTCTATCAATTATTATCCTAACATACTGAATTATATCCCCAGAAATCCTTCAAAGTATTCCCTAATAATCCTCCTGATGGGATCACATGACCCAGATACAGCAGATACATCACACTCGTTTACAGGACGGAGATATTTCCACCGAAGAAATGAAGGAAAACACAAACTTTGCTCATTTATCTGGTTTTAAACTGTCAGGAGCTGAACTTTTAAATCTTTTTATGGCAAAGTTTCACTTCTTAAGCTTCTAATTAAGAAGAATAATTCTAATTTCTCAATTTACAAGCAATATAACCCTCATTTCTGCTCTGAATTCAGTTTTGTCTTTGTTCAGCAGCTTTTAAACGGACCTCACTGCACATGGTCTCATTTGTTTTCAGCACAAACTCATTCTGTCTTATTTAATATAATAATATTTAATTTAAAAGTGTAAAGCTGCCAGGACACAAAAATACAAGAAAATAGAAGCAGATGTCTGTAAAAACACACAAATAATCCCTCAACATGTAAGAAATCAATCCATCATGCAGTTTATTTACATGCAGAGTGATTTTATTCCTTTTCCAGTGAAAGTCTGTAAATCAGCTCAGTTTGTCTCTGCATCAGATATAAATAAAGTTTTGTTACTATAAATAAAACATTTAAACACTATAAATATGTGTGTATGTTGTGATCATGTGTTTCATAATTATTTAATAGTTTTTTCTTCATTGATCAACTTTAATTTGAGCTGTTACTGTTTGATTTACTTTAATATTTTATAAACGTGCGATTTAAATAAAGTTTTCATTATTATTCTTATAACACCTTCCTGTCGGTCACACAGCAGAGTCTGGAAATCTGGAGAAACATTTTCACTGTATATTTGCATATTTTGGGAGTTCTGTCAGAATATTCTTTGTGTCTTTGTGTCGATTAACAACTTAGTTGGATTATTGTCTCAAACAGACATAATTGTCTCTAAATGTCATTTGTATGTAAATCTGCAGGACGATTAGGATCCACTCAGCTCTGCTTTTGTTCTGCTGACCATCAGTGTGATGAAGATAAAAAGGCAGCAGAAAGATTACAGAACCATTAACGTCCCGCGACCCATTAACTGATAAAAAGCTATTAGAGGCTTATAGATTAAATCACATATATGGAGCAGAGTGATGATGAAGGCTCAGGAAGAAGAGGAGGAGGAGGAGGGTGTAACGTAAAGGTCACAGGTTCTGAAGATGGGACACGTTGATAAATGAGATAATTCAGTCAAACCAGAGGACGTCCAGCGCAGAACAAATGAAAACTACAAGAGACTGGTGGAGAGGACGGGAGAGGTCAGGGGTCGGAGGTCGGGGGGTCGGGGGGGGGGGCAGCTAGGAGACAGATGTAGTGAAGTGTGTGTTTATCAGCCACATGTTCTCCTGCACATCCACAAACAGATTTTAATCCTTAAGCATTTTCATTTAAGTTTCTTTGAATATGTTGTTGGTCTTCTTTTGCACCACCTGCTCTACCTGCACCACCTGCGTCACCTGCTCCACCTGCTCTACCTGCTCTACCTGCACCACCTGCTCTACCTGCTCTACCTGCACCACCTGCTCTACCTGCTCCACCTGCTCTACCTGCTCTACCTGCACCACCTGCGTCACCTGCTCCACCTGCTCTACCTGCTCTACCTGCACCACCTGCTCTACCTGCACCACCTGCTCCACCTGCTCTACCTGCTCTACCTGCACCACCTGCTCTACCTGCTCACCACCTGCTCCACCTGCTCTACCTGCTCCACCACCTGCGTCACCTGCTCCACCTGCTCTACCTGCTCTACCTGCACCACCTGCTCTACCTGCTCTACCTGCACCACCTGCTCTACCTGCTCTACCTGCACCACCTGCTCTACCTGCTCTACCTGCTCTACTCTCATTCCCACCACCTCAAGTTACATGAGAGGAACTGCTAGTGAGAATGTATTTCCAAAGTCACGGCTGAAGATTTTGCTGATTTCAACACTGTAGACGAGGCATTTGAGTTCGATGACCGTCGCTGTTTATTTGAGCCAGAGGATCCGGATCTTCCTGCAACAACTCAACCTCTCACGAGAGGTTAAACTGCTTCAACAAAAAGGATCTTACTCTTTAACAAACGGTCTGTCTCTGTGGGGATCCTTTCCTTAATGCTGTCAGACACTTAGAATAACAGTCTGAACCAGAGACAGAACGTTTAGTGGACGTGGACAAGGTTTAGGTTGCAGCCTGTTCGCGACTGCCGGCTGATCTACTGGACCAGTTCCAAACCTTTTGGTACCTGTTCGTCATTTAGATCCCGAAATACGTAAAAATAGGAATTACCTTTTAATGAACAATTAATTATAATCCAATAATATAATATATCACTCTGAAATGGGCCATTCTGCATGATGAGTACTTTTACTTTTGGTACTTTAAGTATATTTTGGTGCTGATACTTTTACTCAAGTAACATTTTGAATGCAGGACTTTTACTTTAACAGAGTATTTCTACACTGTGGTGTTAGTACTGTTACTGCAGTAAAAGATCTGAGTGCTTCTTCCACCACCTGTTGAAACAAAGACTCTGAGTGCAACAGTTTGTTCTTCTTCCACCCTGTTGATCAATAACACACACACACACACACTCTAACCATATGGTCCCTCTCTGCAGTGAATGAAGCAGCTTCCTCCCACCAGATTCCCCACAGACCCTCATCACACACTCCACAGCCTCTGATTGGCTGCTGCAGGTTAATGAGGTAATAAATGGTGGCGACATCACACCAGCTGCTGCTGACACACACACACACACACACACACAGAGGAGGGAAATGATTGTTCTTACTTTTATTGATGAGGCTGCAGTCCTGCCAGCTGCAACATGTAAAGTCTGTCCTGAGGGTGGCGCTGCAGCAAAGGTCAGAGGTCAGAGGGTCACTGACAGCATTTATTGACACTTTGATATTTCTTTCTCTTTTTTTATATTTTATTATCAGTTTTCAAATGAATCTTAATAAGACTTTTTAACCCCCTACAGAGTCGTTTTGTGTGCGTAAGTCAGCGCAAAGTATTGTTTTGGGGATTTGCAGGGCTGTGAAACCCTCTGACCTGTGAATAATATCTAACAGTGAAGCAGCATCAATATATTTCTAACATCGTGTCATTGTTGTAACAAGAACTGACAATAAAAGAAAATCAATTAAATCAAATAGATTTAATTGATCTCTCGTGTTTCCGGCCACGTCACCGCCGGTTCCGTGAGAGCGGACGGAAGAACGGAGACGAACGGGAGTTCGTCGGTTTAACGGAGCAGCTGCTGGCGGGTTCGGCTCGGTACGTGGACGCGCGGTTTTCGGGTTGTTGTGTAACAAAAGCCGCCGTTTCACCGGGACGCGGTTAGCCTGCTAGCTTAGCTGTTAGCATCTGCTGCTCTTTCACGACCTGAGTGAACCTTAGCTACTCCAGCAGCTAACATGATTCCACGCCAGACTTCATTCAAATATCTACACATTTAAGAAACTACGGAGCGTTACTGCTTTTTTCACAACATCTAATGGATGTTTGACATAAGTTACGTGGATTTATGATACTAAACGTTCCAGCAGATGCCAACGGTAAAAATACCGTTAGATCCTAAACGCAGTTCTTCTTTCAATCCACTTTAATCAGTTAAAAGACTTTCAGTAAAACCTTTCATGTTGTCTGGCTAGCTGCTGTTAGCTGCTGCTAAACAGCCAAAGTGTGAAGTTATTCCTTCCTTTACAATATTTAAATCTTATTTGAAGCACATTGTGTGAATGTATGTTCCGTAGTGGCAGAATCCAAACCAAACTCCATTCAGATATCTGTCATTTTAATGTCGGCTTGCATATAGGCAAACATATACATGCCTCAGATAATTTTTACTGATATGAAAATGTGAAAATGGCACACATTACTTCCAAACACTGAACAGCTTTTATTTTTATAGGTGGTTTTGTTTCTCAGGAAGTATTTTCAGCAAGCCAAACGCCTCAAATAACGTGAAATATTGTTAAGATAACATTTTGAGAATATCTTCCGACAGGTCAGCAGTTAGTTCCATGTTATTCAATAATGAAATTGTTGTTAATTTGCATTAAAATGTCTCAAATAGTCTGAAACGTAATGAAACTCGCAGACTAAGTGTTTTACCACAGGTGTGCTTTTGCTGATGAGACCGACATGTTTAAAGTGCCACAGTGACAGTTTACAGCTGAGGAGACCCGGCTGAATGCTGAAGTGTTTTCTTTGATTCTTCCAGCAGACTCAGGATGCAGCTCTGGTAGATCGATCCAGAATGAGTCGCGATGAAGAGACCAAAGCTGGCCGGAGTTTTCCTCTTCGTGGGCTGCCTGCTCGCCTACCTGATGTTTGTGAAGCGTCACTACAGCGACACAAAGCCCCAAGCCTACAGACTCCCTCCCCACCACCTGCCCGGCTCGGACCAGCTCGGAGGCCATAGGCCCGCCTCTGCTGCTGCTGGGCGGAGCTTCCAGTACGGCGTCATGTTCGATGCTGGGAGCACTGGGACCAGAGTCCACATCTTCAAGTTCCAGATGGAGAACAAAGGTACAGTAGAGGACAGATGGGAGCGACTAATCTGAGTCCGTGCCAAACTCCATTCAAGTATCTGCCAGTTCATTATCAGTTTGCATGTAGGAGAACAGTGATGATGAATATTGATGATATTGAACTGCACATACACAAAAGTCAGTGGGAGGAACGTGTGTTCTGTGATTTTAGCCCGAGCTGCCGGTTGATGTTTCTGGACACTCGCTGTAGAGCTAACTGTGTGTAGCCTGTGTTAGCGTTAGCACTTCTACCAGCTGCTGGAATAAGTGTCATGTTAGCCGTTAGCCAGAGCTGGAAATACTAGGACGGGTGTCACATACATGTTTACATGTTTGAACGGTAATTTTGCTGGTTTCCAGAAAGATGCTTTAGGACGCCGTGAGGCTCTGTCCCCCTGGCTGTTGGTAAGCAGGGTTAGGGTCAAATCAACGCGTCGTACTTCTGACACTGATATTTATTCCAGATACGAAACAGGATATTTGGAAGTTAAACCGCTATCGTCGATGCTAAATGGATTCATATGGATCCTTTCAGATTAAACCGTAAAGGTTTTCCGTGTATTTAAACTCCCGAACATTAATTACCAGATGTGGATCCCAGCAGACAGGAGGAGCTTTCAGCCTGTAAGTCCAGTTCAACAGGATACAAACTCATTAGTGCGTTTGAGAGCTTTTTGGTTTATTAGGCTTAGAGAAAGTTTCCTGCAGAGCTCGGGCCAAATGCCTTCGTTATCGCATTTAACCGCTAAGCTAAAGCACACAGGCTGAGTGCTGTTTTGGCTCCTTTGTTAGCATCAGAGCTAACCGGACTAATGGAAGCACCTGTTAGTTATACAGACTGGGATTGTCATTAAGAGCTTAACGACAGCTCAGATGTAGGCACAGAGAGATAAAGTCAAATTCAATTAACCGTGGCTGTAAATCACCAGGACTCGCTGCCTTTCTTCATCCTTTAGATTCAGATTTGTTTCAGCTAACGCTTAGAGATGTGTGTTTTACGTGTTTGTCATTTTTCCTGCAGAAGCTCCCAAACTGGCCCACGAGACGTTCAGGGCCATCAAACCAGGACTGTCTGCGTACGCTGATGATCCAGAGAAGGTGGCTTCACTACTTGATGATATTTCATGTATTATTATATATTTAATTCATTATTTAATTGGCAACAACCCCCCCCCCCAGTGTACAGCAGGAATCGTGGAGCTTCTGGAGGTGGCGAAGTCCAGTGTCCCCCCCTCCATCTGGACCATCACCCCTGTGGTCCTGAAGGCCACCGCCGGCCTCCGCCTGCTGCCTGGAGAGAAGGCCAAACACCTGCTGGACACGGTGACACGCACGCACACACACACACTCCAGTTCTTTTACAGTCAGCAGAGGTCTTCAGATCCAAAACAGACCTGATGAAACCTGAACCTGAAAGCATGAATTGATTTTCAAAATAAAACTGGACCCAGGTGTGGGGGGGGTGCTCTAATAAAATGAAGAAGTGTATTTTTAAATAAAGTTTCATCTGCTTAAAGTGAGTGTTGCTGGGGAGCTTTATACACACAGAGTCAGCTGTGTCACATACTAATAGATTTCTGATCTGATCACATTATTGAAATGGTGCTGCCGCTCGTAACGTAACGTGATGTCATCAACCTGCGAGAGGAATGAACTGTTTTTATTTCAGGTCAATTTAAACAGCATTATTAATAATCAATTATCTTCCTCTGATTCAGCTGCTCTGCTTTATGCAAGTCAGTTGCTTTAGCTAATATCCTTCCTCCTCCTCTTCATCATCATCACCATCATCACCATGGCCAAAAAGAAAGAGTCTATTAAAGCTTTTAAGTAATCAGTAATAACAGGAATACAGCCGGCCGCCAAAATGTGATTTAATCTGCAGCTTTGCTCTTATTACCAAACTGTTCCTGAAGCAGCCAAACACAGAGCTGATTACGGGGGGGGAGGGGGGGGTTAATATTAATATTATTATATTAAAATATAATAAACAGTCAGGACACTCACCTCATACATGATATTATTACATTACATATTCTCATCCTACACTGTTATATATGTCTTATTATACTACATTACTACATTTCACCTTATATATATATAATATAATATACAATCTGTATTGTATCATTGTATATTAATCACCTCCCTCTGTGTCCAGGTGAGGGCGCTGTTTCTGGACTCTCCCTTTCTGTCCAGAGACGACAGCGTGTCCATCATGGACGGCACTGATGAAGGTACGAGGTCTTTAAAGCAGCTGCGATCACGGGCCTTGAAAGTTTGGAAAATGCTTAATTTGAACCGTTACGTCTTTTCAAGGTTTGGAATACGCTTGAATTCGAATGTACTCCTTGAAAAATAATCTGGTGTTTCATCATCGACACAGTCACTCCATAAACCAAACATCTTTTCATAATAGAAATGTGTTATTGTCTCCTTCGAGAGTCTGGACATTTTTGGTTCAGGTGCCTTGAAAGTGCTTGAAAAGTGCTTGAATTTTACTCTGTGCGACCCCTGTATAAACTATACTTTATGAAGTGACAGTGTGTCGCTGTGAGTCTGAGTTTCAGCTCAGCGTTTAAAGCAGAGAAACAGAATATAAAAGGAGAAACGCTCCTTGACCAGTTTTCTGTGGACTGGAGTCTGACCTCTCATAAGGTCTCATACTGGACCTGATCCTCATCTCTTCAGAAGTTTATTAGATTACAGAGAAGTCATCGGTTCATTTGTTTAATCTGTGAAGCCGCTCGGATGTTTCTCCTCCTTGTTTTTTCGTACTGCACAGAAAAACCTCAGAGCTCTGATTTCCCCAACGAAAACCACCAACATGGAGGATTAAACAATACGGAGGATTAGAAATGAGATGAAACAGGAGACAAACGTCCTCCTGTAGCTGGTTCACCTTTCAACAACAGTGCTGGAGTCAAACATGTGAGTGATATACGAGCTGAGGACTGCAGTCTGTCTCCATTAAAGCTCTTTCACAGCCCTGAGGAACCTCATGGTTCCCAAACAGACCAACTCATGCCCTCTCAGACCAGCTCTGGTTCTTGAACCGGTTCCGTTCAGGACTCTTGGATCCTTGGTGCTATCTAGAAAACTAGATTAGAGAGGAACCATTGTAATCAAGGATGCATCATCAACAGAAGTAAACAGTAGCAGCAAGATGGCGGCTCTCATTGATCACCTGCGAGCTTTTGTTCTGTTATTACAGAGATTTGTTTTTGGACCAACTATTAATGATCAGCAGATGTAGAAGACTGTTACCATAGTGACCAGAGACCAGTGCTGCCTTCTCCATCCTCTCTTACCAACCTGGAGAATAAGACACGCCCACTGATGACGTTACGGTTCTCACTTCAGGTCGAGGAACACCTGCTAGTTTCTGGTTCCAGCTGGGAACCAACTTTTTGGGATCAGAACCAATATATTGTTGGTGGAAATGCTCCGAATGGTTCAAAATTAGGTGCTCGAACCGGAACAGAACCCGGTCCATGTTGGTGGAGACGGGGCGTGTGTGGACCTGTTTTATCACCAGGAGGAAAACAGTGTTGTAGTCTGAGAGCTTCAGCATCCTCCTTTAAAAGTCCGTTATTACCTGAAAGAATTCAAAAGGTGTTTTAAATGAGAGGACGTCAGTGTGATTTATATATCTGTGAGGACCAGTGTCAAACAGATCATTAGGTGAGTTTCCCTCCACCTGCTTTTGTGCACATTTTTCAGGAATGCCGACAATTTGAAAAAAGTTGGTTTATGGATCAAAGCAAGAGGTGAAGTTCTGGAACAGCTGAGGAACTGAGAACATGTGGCACACTTTACGTTTGAACAGGACGCTGTACGTTTGATGTCCAGCAGGATGTGTGCTGTAAAAAAAACACTGCTGAAACCTGTGTGCTGTGTTACTGGGTTACAGTTTGTTACCTTATTGTCTCTGTTATTGAACCTCTTTAACTCGAGACACCACAGTCTTTCTGAGGCTGTAGGCTTGTTTTCCTGTGAGATGATGTTAGTCCCTCAGGAGCCAGTTCATTATACTGAGAAACTTTGAAACTCCCTGTATAAAATGAGCTATTGTGACCTGCAGGATAATCACAGCCTCATGAAACATGAAACAAACTACAGACCTCTGGCCTTCAGAGGAGGTGTGGCTTTCCCAGGTATACCAACAATAAGGGACAGAAGTGTTCGCCGTCCAATCGCAGAAAAATGCAATTCTTACAGATATCTCCAAATGTCCAAAAGATATTTGAAACCATATCACAGCATGGATGTTTTCACAGTGTTCCTCGAGTTCTTGGTGTCTTAATGTGGGATTCTGGACCATTTGTATCAGTTCTTGAGGTCAAAAAAGGGTTACATTTTGCACCAGATCTGTGTAACAAATGGTATCAATTCAATTTCAATTTTTTTTATTTATATAGCGCCATATCATAACAAAGTTATCTCAGGGCACTCAGAGACCCAAAACAACCCAAAAACTGCTGCAGCAGCTTCTGAGACATATTCACAGAAGTTAAGTTGCTTCTTCCAGCTGCAGAACCCCTGGTTTAAGTTCCCGATAGAACAGCAGGAAGAACCTTTAGTAGTTTACTCCTGGAAGAACTTATTGATCTTGTCCCTCCTGGATCCAGATGTGAAGCTCTGCCAGATGTTTGAAGCTAGTTATCCGGCCGTGCTCCTGGTGCCAGGTCACAGTTTTGTCACTAATGACCCGTGGTGTATCTGTATAGATAAAGATCGAAATAAAGGCCTCACATGTGGCTTCTGTGTTTTAAATGCTCACTCTGTGTGGACACGCAGCTCGCCCACATATATAATCCAATCCTTTTAAAGTAGTTCATACAAGCAATTATGGCCATGTGGGATAATGTCCCACTTAATCTTGAAGGGGGGAGGGAGGGAGGCCGATTATCCCCCCCCGTTTATTCCTGAGGCTGAAATGTTTTCTCCTTCCCTCTGAGTGGGATCAGCTCGTTACGCTGCTCCCACAAAAATGTCTTTTAATGATCACTGAATGAACAGATGCTAATGGACAGTCCTCGCCGTCCTGTCGGAGTCCACCCGGCCTCCCTCAGCCTTATTATTGCGCTCATGTTCTTGGCCTGGATGCTTATCCCCGGCTGAGATTACCCTGCGAGCGTCCTGAATGGAGGCGACTTATTGTTAATGCAGAGCTCTGAGTGGTCGGCGGGCAACGGCAGGGTGCTAAGTGCCGGTGTTTAAAGCCAAGTCTCTCTCTGCACTTGTTTGTTTTGTTTGAAAATTGCTTCTTAGCGTCTCGGCCCGAGAGTTTTATAGTAAAGCTCCTATGATACAGTTTCTATCAAGCCCTTTAATCATCCACTTCTGCATGCGGACGGGGTCAGAGGTCGCTGGTAAAAGGCACTAATGCATGCAGCTGAGTGCAAATATTCTGCCACAGAAACTAATGTCGTCTTTGAGTTGACCTGAATGAGCCGATCCTCTCAACATCCCGCACTTTCTATCTTTTATTTTGAACAAGTGACGGCTAAATTACTGATATCACTCGTTAACTGTTTCTTCAACTGTGCGTCAGTAAACAGGAGGTGGACAGAAACACCATCAGCTGACTGATCGATTAGTCAGTGGACAGAGGATCAATTAACAAAGTGTTGGGGAATGTTCTGTGTATGCTTGGTGCTAATTACAAGGAAAATCTAAACTGAGATTTTTTTAAACGAACAAACATCTCACCATGAGGAGCTCTTCCTGAGCTTCGTTTACATGCAGAGACAGGAAGTGTGTTTCAGTCCAGTTTGCACACAAAGAAGCTGAAACACCAGAAAATAAAACAAGAAACTCTAAATCTCTGAGGTGTAGATATGCATCTGTGTGTGTGTGTGTGTGTATATATATATATATATATAAAAAAATATAAATAAATATAAAAATGTGTTTATATATATATATATATATATATATATAAAAAAATATAAATAAATATAAAAATGTGTTTATATATATATATATGTGTGTTTATTGTATAGAGGTGTTGATTGAACTCTTATGTTTTTCCTTTCAGGGATTTCTGCCTGGATCACTGTCAACTTCCTCACTGGTGAGAATTCAACACACACACACACACACACACACACACACACTACCCCAAACTGTGTAGAAGGCGTCACGTTAGTATGAAGAGAAGATCTGGTGTGTTTTCAGAGTCACTGAACAGTTCTTTCTCCTTTTCTTTTTTTGTCTAAAGTACGTTCTTATTTTTTATTTTTTAAATGTGATGAGGATGACTCATCAGCGTCACAAATCTTCAATACTTCTTGTGTGAAATCCAGATAATTATTTTGTTCAAAATGAAGTTACACTTGTTACAAAATCTATTTTAATACAGATCCACTGAACATGTCTGTGTTTCTCTGTAGAAGACAGAATATATCATGTAACTTAACTGAAGAATTGTTTTTTAAAATTCATATTAATTAATTTTCGTGTGTAGATTGTAACATTTATTGTGTGTGTGAAACCAGATTAATGTGGACAAGAAAAAGTGATTACCTGTTATTGGATTATACTGCAGCTCTCTCCCCCCCCCCCCAGGTGATCTTCACAGGGCTGACTCGCCCACAGTGGGGATGTTGGATTTGGGGGGCGGGTCGACTCAAATCACCTTCAGCCCCCAGGACGAGGTGAGGATGACCGAGACAGAGACAGAGACAGAGACAGAGAGAGACAGGGAGAGCGAGACAGAGAGAGAGACAGACAGACAGAGAGAGAGAGTTGGTAGAGGGAGGAAGACTCTGCCCCCCCCCAGTCATGATGAAGGCGACTCTGTCAAACTACCAGGATGACTCTCCATCTTAGAGGCTTTAATCTGTAAATGCCACACTAATCCTAAATAAACAGCCTCACATCGGGGGGTTGTTTGTTATGTAGGTCAGGCTGTGTACATGAAGGGTTGGAGAGCAGTCGACCATCAGAGGTGCTGTTTACACCTGGCGTTAACCTGCGTCCTGATCCAATCACAGACAGCTCCGACGATGCCGTTAGAGTGCGTCTCCACCTGTGATGGATCTCACTTCCCGCTCTTTAGCCAAATAAACACAAACATCATTTCCGTTTGCAAAGACCAAATGAGTTGTTTTTAACCGGCGGGAGGCAGCGACGCACTTCCTGTGCCGAGTCTGCCGAATTAGAAGAAGAAGAAGGTTGCTTGGCGCGAAGGCAAAATCAAACCACGCAGCCTGGGTCTGTTCCTTGGCGAGTTCCAGGGAAACCAGATCCCCCAGATGTTTGACGCACTCGTAATGAATCTGTTTCTTGATGTTTGGCACTTTAAGAGTTCGTACTTCCTGGACGTCAGCTGAGTGGGCGGTCCTTCAGTGCGGCCCGGCACACGTTCACCTGCACACGGCTAAACACACGGCGAGACCATATGCGGCCCAGACCACCTCCGAATGTGGTCTGAGGGATCGGATCTCAGTGCGTCCTCGATGCATTCACACCTGTACTCAGACGGCAGGTGTAAACAGGGCTGCACTCAGCACTCTTCTTCTTCTTCTGCTGTTTTTTCTTCTTCTGCTGCTGCTGCTGTTGTGATGCAGATCCTCTTCAGCCTATGATGGTGTGTGTGTGTGTGTGTGTGTGGGGGGGGGGGGGGGTAAGATTGATGAGTGTAAACTGCAACCCAGGAACTGATTACTCAGGATGACAAAGTTGTAGATAGATTGTAACATTTATGAAGAATATTGATCCGGGACCTCCTCTCCACCACAACTCACTTGTTCTGGAGCTTTTGACTGTATCACATGGCTTTCATCAGCAGACACAATCACCCTGTGTGAAGGTTCAGGTCTGAAACTCGCTTCGAAGTCTAACCGAGTCCAAAACTCTGATCGGGATTTTGTATTTTTCTGTGCAGAAAACCATCCAGACCTCACCCATCGACTACATCAGGTCCTTCCAGATGTTCAACAACACACACACTGTCTACACTCACAGGTACAGCCTTGTATATCTTTAAGTACTCTTGAATTGATCTCAGTATTGATCCCTGACGTCCTGGAACCGTCCTGCTCTCTGCAGTTATCTGGGTCTGGGTCTGATGTCGGCTCGACTCGCCGTCTTAGGAGGCGTCGACGCTTCACCCCGTACGTACCTAACCTTCATTCTCACTCTTTTTTTTTTTCTTCTTGTTTTTCAGTTTGCTTTCATCTCTGCCTTTTATATGCCCCCCCCAGATAAATAAGCCATTATCTAATCTTTTAATAACACAGCAAGATTAATTCCTTGCCTGCCAGCTGTTGCTGCGATTTAGCTGCTGTAAGAAGCTGCAGCACAGATCCACTCTGCTGCCTGTCTGTCTGCTGCCTGTCTGTCTGCTGCCTGTCTGTCTGTCTGCCTGCTGCCTGTCTTTCTGCTGCCTGTCTGTCTGCTGCCCGTCTGTCTGCTGCCTGTCTGTCTGTCTGCCTGCTGCCTGTCTGTCTGCTGCCTGTCTGCTGCCTGTCTGCCCGTCTGTCTGCTGCCTGTCTGTCTGCTGCCTGTCTGTCTGCTGCCCGTATGTCTGTCTGCCCGTCTGTCTGTCTGCCTGTCTGTCTGCTGCCCGTCTGTCTGCTGCCTGTCTGTCTGCCCGTCTGTCTGCTGCCTGTCTGTCTGCCCGTCTGTCTGCCTGCTGCCTGTCTGCCTGTCTGTCTGCTGCCCGTCTGTCTGCTGCCTGTCTGTCTGCCTGTCTGTCTGCTGCCCGTCTGTCTGCCTGTCTGTCTGCTGCCCGTCTGTCTGCTGCCTGTCTGTCTGCCCGTCTGTCTGCTGCCTGTCTATCTGCCCGTCTGTCTGCCTGCTGCCTGTCTGCCTGTCTGTCTGCTGCCCGTCTGTCTGCTGCCTGTCTGTCTGCCCGTCTGTCTGCTGCCTGTCTGTCTGCCCGTCTGTCTGCTGCCCGTCTGTCTGCTGCCTGTCTGTCTGCCCGTCTGTCTGCCTGCTGCCTGTCTGTCTGTCTGTCTGCTGCCCGTCTGTCTGCTGCCTGTCTGCTGCCTGTCTGTCTGCCCGTCTGTCTGCCTGCTGCCTGTCTGTCTGTCTGTCTGCTGCCCGTCTGTCTGCTGCCTGTCTGTCTGTCTGCCTGTGTGTGCAGAGAGAGTGGACAAAATAACAGAAACACCATTTAGTTCATGTCTCCATCAGTAGAAGGAATTAGCTTTTCTCTTTCTGTGTAGTCGGGTGTTTTTCTTCTGTTTGTTGTATAATGTGAAATTAAATCTTGTTGCATTAATACACAGTGTGTGTGTGTGTGTGTGTGTGTGAGAGCAGTAGGGGGCAGCACTGAGCTGGTCAGCCCCTGCCTTGCTCCAGAGTACTCGGGCAGATGGGAGCACGCTGACGTCGTCTACACTGTGAAGGGGCAGAAGGCAGGTACGGTCCATACAGTGGTTTGATTGGTTACCCAGCATGCAGTGGGAGCGTGTAGGAACCTTGTGTGTGTGTGTGTTTCAGGGGAGCCGGTTTACGAGGCGTGTCTGACCAAAGTGGAGAAGGTTCTGTACAGGAAGGTGATGAAGGCGTCCGAGGCAGCAGACATGGTCTTCTACGCCTTCTCCTACTACTACGACCGAGCCGTCGACCTCGGAGTCATCGGTAGGAAGCTAATGCTAATGCTAATGCCCTGCTGCTCGCCTGCAGGCGGAGGCAGAGGCTTCCTGCAGAAACAGTCTGCTTCGTGTTTCTCATGACTGACATGAAACTCTCCAGGTTTCTGAAACCAGGATATGATGTTTACATGTGCAACACACAACCAGGACCCTGAAACTGAATTCATTCATCATTCAGAGGGTCTGCTGGGGAAATGTTACATTATCAATAATCAACCCGTTTCTGTATATTTCATGTATTGAACAGGAGGTTTGTGAACTGTGTGACTGAACTGTTCACATCACTGAGGTTTCCTGATCTGGTGTCTGTTTCAGAGGAGGAGGGAGGAACCATTCAAGTGTCTGATTACATAGAGGCAGCTAAAAGAGGTGAGACGGCGCCACCTGGCTGCAGCTTTCTTTACTTCCTCACATTATAAAGTCATGATCGTGACACTTTTATTTTAGACCTCCCTGATAATAAGGCTGTGTGATCATTCATTATTGTAGTATATTGATTTTCTGTAATCACAGTGATAGGATCTTATGTTTAAGTCAAAATAATAATTAATATCCAGCTGTAATTAAAATGTCATTTTAAATGTCTTGATGTTACACACATGAAGAGTTCGGCTTTATTTAATGTCTAACAATGGAACACAGTTTAACTGCTTTATATACAGTTAGCTAGTATAGTCCAGCGGTTCCCAACCTAGGGGTCGGGCCCCTCCAAAGGGTCACCAAACAAATCTGAGCGCTCGATACATTTCAGAAGAGAGGAGGAAGCTAGCTTCACAGTTAGCTTTATTTACAGGAGCATTAATGTGATCTGAACACAGGAGGACTTCCTGTTGGTTGATTTAAAGATGTGATGTGTTGCAGTTTGCAGCAGTCTGTCCGTCAGTCCTCCGCAGAGTCCCTTCCTCTGTCTGGACCTGGTCTACATCTCAGTCCTGCTGAAGGAGCTCGGATTCCCCCCACACAAACGGTTTAAGGTGAGGAACACCACAGTCTGGGCCAGAGTCTGGACCAGGGTCTGACCTTTCCACTGTGTGTGTGTGTGTGTGTGTTGCAGCTGGCGAGGACGATCAACCAGGTGGAGACCAGCTGGGCTCTGGGAGCAACTTTTCATTACATCGAGTCCCTCAAGAGACACTGAAGCTTTTATTGTGAAAAATTTGACAACGCAAAGATCCTGAACATTCTGAGGAGATCCCGGACTTCCTGAAGATCCTCATGGTGACCTCATACAGTACCCAAACCCCGACCCGAATCTCTGTGGAGCCTGACACCTGCTGGTGAAAAGCAGCTTCTGCACCGCCTCTCCTATTGGCTGGTCCCTGGTGATGTCACTTTGGACCCAATCCAAAACAGATCCTTGGAAAACCAACCTGAACCTGACGTGCATAGATTAAGATAATAAGCAGTTCTGGAGCTTTCAGTCCGATCAGTTTTGTCAGCGTCTGTTTTCAGATTCAAAAAGAACTTTGACTTTCAGCTTCTTTAGGTTTCCTACAAAGTGGTCCAACATGTTAGAGGTTTTGGGCCACCGACCGGCCCAGGCTGGCTCCAGAAAATCGGTAACGATCAGCACCTGCTCTTCACCAGCTGCTGTCAGGCTTCACACACGTCTGATCGGTGTGACATCGTGTCTGACCGTCCAATCAGACGCTCCGCTGGTCTCTTCACAAACTCTTCAGGTGGATTTGGCTGCACTTCGGTTCATATTGAAGCAACTCAGTTTCCTCTTTTTCTGAACAAAGTGACCTCATGGAAACACTCGGCAAACAGGCAACAAACACTCGGCAAACAGGCAACAAACACTCGGCAAACAGGCAACAAACACTCGGCAAACAGGCAACAAACACTCGGTAAACAGGCAGTAAACACTGAAGCTCAGAGGTGACTGACAGCTTCACACTTCAGTTAATCGGTTTATCAGCAGCAACGAAAACGTTCAGGAGTTTTGTTTTCTCCTCCTTTAATCTTTAAATCCTCATTTATATATTTAACTTATTCTTACATGTTTTAATTGTTATAAAGGTCATTATCAGCATGTGTTTGTATTGAATCTGTTGATCATTTGTATGATACTGAATGTTTGAAACTGATGTTTGTGCCTAAAATATTAACGTTTCTTATAACAGATTTTTGTTGCTAAAATGCTCTGAAAGAGAATCGCAGACGGAAACGTTGCTTCGGTCTCGCAGAGTTGACAGATGACATCATTTAGGATCATATCTACAGTTGAACTCTCGCTGATGAGTTTCAGGCGTTTAATTAGAGTAAATCAGACGTCAGGTTCTCTGTAACCTCATCTGACCCGTCTGCTCCCAGCTGACGCTGCGTTCATGTCTCGGACCTCATGCTGGTAAACTTGATATATTCTGTTTCTATTGACAGCGAGTCTGATTGTTTTGTACTCTGAAGTGTGTGTGTGTGTGTGTGTGTGTGTGTGTGTGTGTGTGTGTGTGAAATGTACTAAATCTGCAATAAACAGATGTGAATGTGTTTCTGAACTCCTGCAGGTGTCAAACTGCTAAATAAAGACTCTGCAGTTGGTTTAAAGTCTGCAGTCGATTCATTGAGTCTTTAAAATCCTCAGAGTGAACATGGAGTCCACAGAGTGAACATGGAGTCCACATTCAGATATCTCAACAACTATAATATCTACAGAAGCAGTTGAGAAAAAGGGTTGTAATGAAGTATTTTAGGATTATTTTACTCCTAATACAAACTGCAGCATCCACCAGTGAAACGTGTTCTTTGAGCTTTGAAAATAAACTTGGATTATTTGCAGTGGATGTGTCTTACAGGAGGTAAATGTTTTGCTGCGTCTGTCTTTGCTATTAATATTTATACTGAAATCAATATAATAAATTAATTTACAATTTAATACACTTAAATGTGATTTAGCACCAAACTTGCATTAAATCCACAGGAGTCAGAAGCTAAGACGGCAGCTACTGAGATATGCTAAGCTAGTTAGCTTTAGCAGGAGGTTAGCAGGGTTTTTACTCTCATGGTGATTTAACTGCTGCCTCATTAAGTTGTGTAGAAAAACAAACTGAATTAATGTCTCAGTTCATCAAAACGGATATTTATCACTTAGTATGGAGACTAAATGTAGTTTGAGCTTTAGCTAAAGCTAGCCGCGGCTATTTCCCCAGCTAGCTTTCACTGTTTTTAGCTCAGTTTTGTGGTTCCTGTTTACACAGAAATTATATATTTTTATGCCAAAATAACTTTGTTAAATAAAACAGGTCAACAAGTCGGATTCAGACGTCGACTAAGTTTTGACCGAACGTAGTTTAGGAAGATGAGAAGCTCAGTTTAGTAATAAATTCCCAGTTCGTGAACTTGTGCAAATATGTTTGTCAAACTGTTAAATCCAAGATCAATAAGGAACCATGAAGCTCACCTGCAGGTGAAACTAAACGGACCGGATGGATTCACACATTCAGCTTCAGAACTTTTCCTGCAGCGCCACCAACAGGTCAGTTTCAACTCGTCACACACTTCAGATCGTGACGGGACTCCTGAAGCCGAACTGTCCCGACGTTTACGCGCCAACATGCTATGGTTAGCATTGTGTAGTTTGTTTTACCTTGTTTCACTTTTTCAAAATGGAGGCGTGACGGCAGACTCCTTCACACTGAGCTCGTGTTCACAAGCGATTCTAATAAGTGACGTTGATCTACATGACTTGTTTATGATCGGTCGTGATCATTGACACCGGGACAAGCGTTTTATCTGAGGCGTCGCTCGGAGCTCTCGACACATCAGCACGAACTTCTCGATGTGCGGTTGTTTAGCTCATGGACACTTTTCCTGAAGACATCGTTACCTGTGCTGCAGGTTTTATAGAAAACGTCTGACGTCCTGCTGCTTTTTGTAGCTTCATGAACAGGCGGTAAGAATCCAGGCTGTTGGACGGATTGTTAAACCCTTTGAGACAAACTTGTGGTTTTGAACTGTAGATACAGAAGTGACAAGTGGACATTTATTTAATGTGTCACACTGAACACAGCAGTCAGCTGCAACAGACACAAAGCTTTTATTCATGTAAACCTTCCCCAATGAAAGAAGCTTATAAAACAGGTAAACACCTGTCTGGTCGCTGTGACATTACAGCCGACCAGCAGGAAAGAGGCGAATAAATTCACCTGAAAACATCTTAGAGCAGCAGAGAAGCTTTGAGCCGAGTCATCAGCTCTGATAGCAGCTTCAGAAGCAGGAAGTGAGCGAGCAGGGGAAGAACAGGAAGAGGCGGGGTCTCAGAGGAAGGAGTCGCACCACTCCTTCAGACACTGAGCGCAGGATCCGGCCTGGCGGGAGTTTGCTCCGCTGGCGTCTTTGAGCCACTCGGTGAACATCTCAGTGTCTTTCTTCAGCAGCAGGAACTGACCCAGAACCACGTAGGCCTGAAGACACACGGAAAACCCATGAACAATACACAGACAACACCCCGAAAACACATGAACAACACCCGAAAACACACGAACACATGAACAACACCCCGAAAACACATGAACAACACCCGAAAACACACGAACACAGACAACACCCCGAAAACACATGAACAACACCCGAAAACATGAACAACACCCCGAAAACACACGAACACATGAACAACACCCCGAAAACACATGAACAACACCCCGAAAACACATGAACACCCCCCCGAAAACACACATGAACACCCCGAAAATACATGAACACCCCGAAAACACATGAACAACACCCCGAAAACACACATGAACACCCCGAAAATACATGAACACCCCGAAAACACATGAACAACACCCCGAAAACACATGAACAACACCCCGAAAACACACAAACACCCCGAAAACACATAACACCCCGAAAACACATAACACCCCGAAAACACACAACACCCCGAAAACACACAAACACCCCGAAAACACATGAACAACACCCCGAAAATACATGAACAACACCCCGAAAACACACAAACACCCCAAAAACACACATGAACACCCCGAAAACACACGAACAACACCCCGAAAACACACGAACACCACCCCGAAAACACATGAACACCCCGAAAACACACAAACACCACATGAACAACACCCCGAAAACACACGAACACACGAACAACACATGAAACACGAAAAAAACAACAACACATGAACACATGGAAAACACGTGAAAAGATGTATAAATGTACACGCTGACAGATGTCTGCAGATGTTCTGGTTTATTTCCAGGAGTGTGTTCATATTGTGAGTGTGGTCGCTGCGGCCTGTAGGGGGCGCTACAGTTGACTTTAGAAAGCAGAAGCAGTCTGAGGTGTTAAAGTGAAGTTTTCGGGCGTTTTCTCCACCTTGTCGAAGCCCTGCTGCTCCAGCTTCTTCCCCAGAATCTCTCCGATGCCCGACAGAGCCGTCACAGATTTGTCTCCCATCGGCTCGCCGACAAAGTCCCGGTGCTTCTGAGACGTGGTCGACATCCTGGACGACGTGAACCAGAACAACCTGAACAACAGAGGATTACAGGTTATTAAGTGAAATCATTTCTCCCATACAAACAGGATCTGGTTTCAGGCTTTTCAAACGTTTGACATTTCTTCCTTTTCTTCGTCTCAGTTTCTAACGAGTTTGGATTCTTTGTTTTTCTCACAACAAAACACTTTAATTAGTCCAAACAATTAGAAATAATTAGATTCATTAGAGTTTCTCTAATGTGACGATTTGCTGCTTTTCTGTTTTATGTGAAAGAAAAACAGCAAAAAAACATACAAAATTTGCTCATAAGAACAACCTCAATGATTAATCTACTTCAGCATTGTTGGCATTGAATTTCCTGTTGATTAACTGATCAATTAACCCATCAATAGTTTCAGCTCTAATAGTAAGAGAAGTTATTTAAATGATTACTTTAATCAGGCCAGAATTCAATCTTGAGAAGATAAATGTAAAGCATATCGGACTAAAATCATTTTCAAGAGGCCGGTAAAAGGTTTATAAATTATTTCTGTAATTATACTTTTATTTTAGGATGTTCTCAGTTTCTACATTTAACTCCTGTCAGATCTTCCCTCCACAAGTTGAGTTTTTTTTGTAAACTAAAGCTTATTTCAGATGCAGTACTCGGGTCCTTTACTCCAGTAAAAGTACACTGTGAAAATACTCCACTACAAGTAAAAGTCCTGCATTCAAACCTCACTGAAGTAAAAGTATGTAATCAGCTAAATATACTTAAAGTAGTAAAGTATTCATTGTGTAATCTACAGGATCATATTCATACTCCGATATCGATTAATGGACTGATGCTTTCAGAATGGGGCTTTTATTTTGTAGTAAAACGTGAACTGATTGGTTTTTGGTTCAAATCAATAAATCAGTGAAACCAGACTGCAGGGCCCTGCTGGACTCTGATGGCCCAGAAACAACCCGGTTCAGAAAGAGTCTTTACCTGCTGGTCTGGACCTGCTGGAGGTGGACCTGGACCGGGTTCAGGTGCTGGAGGCTCGGGCGGGTTCAGACAGACAGACAGTTCAAACTCCGACAAACTCCACTCAACCCGCAGTTTCTCCTTAAACAACACGTAACGGTTACCTGCAGCGGCGGCTCACCTGAGCTCAGAAAGACGTCACGAGGACCCGCAAGAAAAACCTGCTTTCTAACTGGAGGCGTTTTATTCTGAAACCCGGAAATACGAGCCGAACGGGCTGACGCTGTTAGCCTGACGTCAGGACGCACACAGTCAAAGATGGTTTGTGTTGAAGATGAGTCACTCGGTGAAAATTAAATCGCTTTGCTGTTGTAAAATGTGGAGAATCTAGTTTGAGGGATTTGTTTGCAGGTTGTTGATCCTCTCTGATCGGATTCATCGATTAGTCTATTTTCATTTTTTATTCATGGTGTAGCTCTCTACTTAGCTCAGCCTTTGTCCTTTTGGTATCCTTAACATTTTTAGATAGATAGATGTACTTTATTGATCCCGTGAGGGAAATTGTTTTGTTACAGCAGCAGCACAATCAACAATACAATAAGAAGAACCATAAAATAAAAGCACAACTGCAGATCTGCAGAATGTCAATAAAAAATACAAATATAAAAATATAATAAAGAGCAGAATTGCAGATCTACATAACAGTCTCTGAACATAATAATAATAAGAGGAAATAAAAGTAAAAGAAAATAAGAACAGGAGTGCAAAAAATGGCAGTGAATAATATATAGAATATATGTATGATATAAACAGTGTGTACAGGTGTCACACAGAGGTGAGCTGTTGTACTGAGTTATGGTGAACGGTAGGAAAGATTTCCTGAAACGTTGTTTATGTCAGCAGAGCTGAGTGAGTCTCTGCTGTCTTTGTAGTGTGTCATGGAGGGTGGGGGGGTGGATTGTCCATGATGGAGAGCAGTTTGTTCAGTGACCTCCTGCTCCTCACTGACTCAAACGTCTCCAGGTTTTCACCAGTGATAGTTCCAGCCTTGTGAATGAGTTTATTGATCCTGCTGGCATCTCACCTAGCTTTTATTAGTTCTCACTAAAATCTCCCTGAACATTGTCTTCTTACTGTCCTGCCTTCAGTTATTAATGTTGCTCTCAAAGCAATGAACTTCACGAGCAGCATCGAGTGTTTTGCAGCAAATAGGACGTTTCCACCGCAGGACAAAGAGGCTGAAACTAAATTTAGTTCCTGCACTAAAGTTCCAGGTGGCAAAAAAGCCTAATTGTCTTCAGATGTGGTGACAAACACAAACAGGAATGCACAAAACAGTCCTGGTTTACTTCCTGAGATTAGTTCCTCTGGTTCCATAGTTTCTGAAGGTTCATTTTTAACCTGGGTTTTGCCTCTCAGGCGACAACCAGGCAGCCGTAACTTATTAGTGAAGGTTGTTTGGGCTGTGGGGAATACCTGCAGACATTACTCGTATCAGGTAAAAATAAATAACATTTAAAAAAAACCCACCTCTGAAACTCAGCGGCTGTGCGTATGTCCTTGCTCTTTTTGTAAAACACAAAAATAATATCACATTATTTTGTATGAAAATCTAAAATATTGGAAAGAAATACACAATATCGATCAATAACATAACTATCAATCAATATGCACTAATATGACTGATCATCTTTTGACCTGAATCACCATCTTTGTTTAGTGTAGGAAATAGAGGCGGTTAAAAATCTTTATATTATATTGGAGCTCAGAAGCAGCGTCAGAGTGAGACGTCTTCCCGCGCTTTAAGCTCTTTGTTACACATTCCTCAGATGACCCCGCCCCTCCAGGCCCCGCCCCCTGCTGCGTGTTGTCTTCCTGCTCTACCTGCCAGGTGTTCTTCACCGATCAGTCCGCTCTCTGTCCTCCTCATCCCGGCTGTTTTTGTGGACCGCCGGGCTCGGGGACGTGGTGGAGGTCGAGCGGAGTTTTAACTCTGGTGAAGGACCGGAACGTCGCGACACCCCGGGACTACTACTTCGCCCTGGCCCACACCGTCCGGGACCACCTGGTGGGCCGCTGGATCCGGACCCAACAGTACTACTACGAGAAGGACCCCAAGGTAGGAGCAGCAGAAGCCCGCAGATACAGCCTGGTTCCCGGCGGGGAGAGAAAATGCTGAACTCCCCTGAAAAAACACGTTGCTTTCAAAGTCCCCCAATTATCTGCAAACGTAGAAGGAGAGAATAATGACACAGTTCTTTTTTGGACATAAATTCGGCATACATTTAATCTCCGAACGTTACTTAATTTAATAGACAAACAAACAAACAAAATATCGTTATTTCTGGTGTATTTTTCATATGCCGATATCAGCAGAGGGTCGTATCAATTAAAACCAATCTTAGGTATTGTTATTTCAGTTGCATGTATTTGCCAATCATTAAGGCAACTATAAATCGTCATATTTAAAATCGGAGTCTTGGCGTGACTTTCTCCATGACCTTCTTTTGGCCCAGTTCTCTTATTATTAGAGAGGCAGTTTAATATCTCATAAGGCTTAAATCAAGTTTAAAATTTAAAGATAAACATTTTAATGGAGTCTGGCTTGAGAAAGTACCTCAGTTTTAATATCTCCTTGATTATCAGCCAAAGTACGTGATAAATGCAAAGAGCTGTGACTTTAGATATTTGCTAAATCACCGTTGTTCAATTCAGCTGATGAATTTGATCATTTGGTTTTTGTATGGAGATGTTTCCATTTTAAGAATCATTGAAATGCTCCAAATCAGACGTATTGACAGAACGTTTAGGTTTGACCAGTATTTGTGGTTCCACACAGAACCACAATCAGAGAACCTTGGTGTTTTCTGGTGTGATTGATATAAAGACTGTCAGTGTGTTCAGTAGTCGGGACTTCCTGTGGGAGTTTTGGATAAAACCTGTCAGGATGCAGGACAGAAGGCTGCGACCACAAACACTCCACATCCAGGAACCAGATCCAGATGCTACAGATGTCAGTGTCACACCTGATATCTGAACCTTAATCACAACCACAGGAGGGAAATCTGACACAAAGACAACATGAATATGAAGGAAAGCAGAAGCTACGATGAAATAAAACCTGTGGGGAGGAAACGGTTATTCAGTTATGTTTTAAATCAGGTTTTTTTGTTGTGTTGTGTTGACAGACAGGTTCTCTGTTCTCTGACCACATCGTTATTTTACAGAACAACTTCCTGTTCTGCAGCTTCTGTTCGTCTGTGGAGACAAAACTGATCATCACCCATTAACCAGTTCCTCCCTCTCTGTGCAGTCGGTGTGTATTTCTGAGGATTTAGTATTTCATTAATGCAAAGTTTACTCAGGAATATGTGAACACCTGTTTTTATGTAAGAGGCCATGAAGGTTGGAAACTGCAGCTTTAATCTTTAACAATGTGTTGTATTTTATAAACTTTGGATTTGTGAGTTTATTTTGTAAAATCTGAATCTGTAAATTAACTACAGCTGTCAGATAGATGTAGAGCAGTTAAAAGTACTATATTACTTCTGAGATGTAGCGGAGTAGAAGTAGAAATACTCAAGTAAAGTACAAGTACCTCAAAATTGTACTTAAGTACAGTAGTTGAGTAGATGTTGAAGATAATGTAATAATGCAGGTGTTTCAGTTCAAATTCATATTTCCCACTTTGCTTTACTCTGTACGCACTCCGTGGGTCTGGTCTGGTCTGGTCTGGTCTGATCTGGTCTGGTCTGGTCTGGTCTGGTCGGCATTCTGACTCTGTAAACTTACAGATCATGTAAACAGTAAATGATCTAGCGATGCTGGTTTGGGGTTTGTTATCAGTGTTTTTGACTGCGTGTTGGTACATGAACTGCTGCTGTTTGTCTGCAGAGGGTTTATTATCTCTGGAGTTCTACATGGACCGAACGCTGCAGAACACCATGATCAACCTCGGCCTGCAGAACGCCTGCGACGAGGCCATCTACCAGGTAACAACTCACCTGTGTGTGTGTGTTTGTGTGATTTCTACTCAAGCCTGACCGACAGATCAACCAATAGTCTCTTCACAAAGCCGGAGCCAGCAGGACGACTGAGAAACTGATCACAGTAAACACAACAAGAAATAAGCAGAAGCTCAAAACTTTCAACTTCCTCACTGTTTCACCACAACCAGGAAGTCGACACACACCTCAAAACACACTGATAACAGGTGTGTGTGTGTGTGTGTAGTTGGGTTTGGAGATCGAGGAGGACGTTGGTCTGGGAAACGGAGGGCTGGGACGTCTGGCAGGTACACTTTCACATTTTGTATTTCTATTTAAAGCCGCTGTATGGGAGGCCGATTAGGGTGAAAACACTGAAAACGTGCACACACACACTGAAAACGTGCACACACACACACATTGAAAACGTGCACACACACACTGAAAACGTGCACACACACACTGAAAACGTGCACACACACACTGAAAACTTGCATATACACAATGACAGTGTGCACACGCACACTGAAAATGTTCACACCCACCACCTTCACAGGCAGCAGGATACAGGCTACTTGGGTGTGTAGAGTATCTGAGTGTGTGCGTAAAATAATTTCAGTGCAAACACACTGAAAACAGTCTGGCACAGAGCCTCCTTGTGTGTGTGTGTGTGTGTGTGTGTGTGTGTGTGTGTGCGTCCAGAAGTTGCTTCAGTGTAACCTGAAGACACGCTGCCCGACCTGAATCAACAATACATGAGCTGCTTCCGGTTTCGCCACAATTAAATTTGAAATTTGCAATAAATATTTATCCCCATTGGTTTAGTGATGTTGAACTAAATAATATTCCTAAATCTCTGAGCACATAATAAATTGTGCATATGGTTGTTGTCTATACACAGTCTGTCAGTACAAGGCTCATCACTCGCTCACAAATCCATGTTTGATCGCGTTCGCCCTGATTTTATTTTGAAAGGTGGGACAGGAAGTGGTGGTTGCGGTCTTTAGGACGTTGGTAAAATTGCGCGTCTCGTCTCCGGTTGATTCAGATCGGGGGGCGACCGGCAGCGACACGGTGGACCACCGAGTTCACCGGAGAAACAAGAGAGTTGATGGACAGCAGCAGTGACGGGCAGCCGGTCGGAGGAGCCTCCTGGTTCAGACCTCATTACCTGGTTCAGACCTCATTACCTGGTTCAGACCTCATTACCTGGTTCAGACCTCATTACCTGGTTCAGACCTCATTACCTGTCTGCTGAACCAAGAAGCTTCTGGAACTATGAGAAATTATTTTACACACACTCACAGACACACACACACACACACACACACACAGACACACACACACACACACACACATACACATACACATACGCACACACACATACGCACACACACACACGCACACACACACACACACACACACACGTGGAGAACAACAGGGTTTTAACTAAAAGGAAACCAAGACCGACGGAGACAAACGAAATACAACCAAACCAAACAGGTGGAGGCCAAAGCAGAGCGACTGGTGAGCTGCATCTCCCCAACGACCCGACTCCGCCCACCAGGCTCCAGGAGGGAGGGGTCTACTCAGAGGGTCGTCACAGTGTTCAGGAGGTGTGTGATTGACTGATGTGTTGCTCCGCCCCCCTCAGGTGGAGGAGGCAGATGATTGGCTGAGGTACAGGAACCCCTGGGAGAAGGCGAGGCCGGAGTACATGTACAGGTCAGAAACTGATACGTGATCAATAACACCAGCTGATCTCCTCACAGATCCCTCCGAGTGTGAGAGGTCATTTACAAACAGGAGCTCCATCTCTGCTGGATCAATGACTTCAATGATTCATCCATTAGCCAATTAGTTTTAAATGTTACATTTAAAATGCTAATGGTTACTTTGCTGATTTAAGATTTCACATATTAAACTTGTGATCATCTTATAAAAAAATCTATATATTAACATGTAATGTTGTAGAATAAACTACGAACAATTAAATCAATCAGTCGATCGACAGAAACTAATTGGC
Source organism: Macquaria australasica (assembly GCA_005408345.1). Taxonomy (NCBI): domain Eukaryota; kingdom Metazoa; phylum Chordata; class Actinopteri; order Centrarchiformes; family Percichthyidae; genus Macquaria; species Macquaria australasica. The sequence continues at coordinate 163,191 of SEMN01000818.1, forward strand.
AACTACTTTGATAATCGATCAATCATTTGTCATTTATGAAGATCTGTCATGTGACGCACATTTTTCACTTTCTTCTGACATGTTATAGACATAACGATTAATCAATGAATTGAGAAAGTGATCAGCCATTTAATTGATGATAAATGTTAATTGCAGCTTTAGTCAATCAAGTAGTTCAGAAACAACTTTAAGATGCTGTTTAACACTTTGTAATAAGGCACACTTTCTACATGTTTCTACATGTTTAATAATGGCTCCAATAATGATTATTAAATTGTTTATTATTTAACAAACGGTGAACACGATGAAGCTGTGGTCGGCTAAAGCTCCCAATGACTTCTTCTTCTTTATGTGATAAATAAGACGCGCTGCAGTAAAGAGGCGGCAGCTGTGTAGCGACTCCTGGTGGCTGCTGTAGGAACTACAACAACAGACGCTGCGTCTCCTCCAGGGTTCTTTAAAATCAGGCTGAACTCTGGTGTTCTGCTGTTTGTCAGAACAACTTTTGACCGGGGTATATCACTATGGTAACTGGGATAGATCACCATGGTAACCACCAGTATCCTGACAAAGTGATAAAAGATGTTTTTATAGATCAGAAAGATTATTTTACCTGCTGAATATTCATGTGTCACACCAGACTACTCGATATATATTTTAATTATTAAATGATAATAATTCCTGCTCTTATTTAGTGCAGCTGGATATGATCCCTGTGTGATTTGATGTTTTTCACCTCACCTTTGTGCTTCAGCGGTATCTTTATACCCACCTCTCGTCATAAGTACTTTGTGCACATGTGATCAGTAAAACTAGAGTTCTACCCAAACTAACCCAGCTTCATGGTGCTGGTGAGCCCAGAGAGATCCAGGACCAGCTGAAGTGGCTCCTGTGGATCCTGCAGGTCCCTGATCTGGCTCTGTGTCTCTGCCTCACAGTTAATGCTGGAGATTATATCGAAACAGTTCTGGACAGGAACCTGGCGGAGAACATCTCCAGAGTCCTCTACCCCAACAACAACGTGAGTACAGGCTTGAGGTACTTGTACTTCACTTGAGTATTTCCAATTTCTGCTGCTTTCTACTTCTACTCCACCACACCTCAGAGAATAGTACTTTTTACTGCGCTGTATTTATCTCATCACTAAAGTATTTCTACACGGTGGTATTAGTACTTTTACTGAAGTACTGAAGATCTGCAGGAAATGACAACAAAAATCTGAACCTTTAAATTCAGATTTCTCTCTGAAGAAACTTTCACCACAAACCAGCAGCTTTTCAGATTTCAGTGTGAGGCTTTAAATCAGTCGGGAGGTCAAAGGTCAGACGGGTCTCGTCGTTCTGCTGGTGACAATAAAGAAGGAGCTGCGTCTGAAGCAGGAGAACTTCGTGGTGGCGGCCACGCTGCAGGACATCATCCGCAGGTTCAAGTCCTCCAAGTTTGGCTGCAGAGACCCGGTCAGGACGTCCTTCGACACGTTTCCTGAGAAGGTGAGAAAACACTGGGACTCTAATGGACTCTACTGTACTCCACAGGACTCTAAAGGACTCTATCGGACTGCTGCCAAAATACACGAGACTCTCCCCGTTTCATTCTACTGAAAGACGTAGAACACACACACTCAGCCATAAGGCTCTTACTGACACACACACACAGGATGTCGGCCATGTTCCCCGGCGACACGGATCATCTGCGTCGGATGTCTCTGATCGAGGAGGGTGAGCCCAAGAGGATCAACATGGCTCACCTGTGCGTGGTCGGATGTCACGCCGTCAACGGGGTCGCTCAGATCCAATCTGCTCTGCAGCCGCGAAGCGCTGGAGGGGCGTCTTTGAGAAGACAAGTCACGGCGGGAGGGACCGCGGTCTCGGTGAGGCTCACGCCGTGGAGAGCGAGCCCTACGAGGGATACGGTTTCACTGGGGAACCGACTCCTTCTGCTGCCGGTCCAAGTTGTGGGTTTGGTGGGAGGGGCTTAGCGGAGTGATACGAGGCAGCAGAGAGAGGAGGAAGGTTTTGCCTCCTGCAGCTTTAAGTGTACTTTTGAGGTACTTTACTAGAGTATTTCTACTTCTACTCCACTTTTTTACTGCATTTTACTGATTATACTTTTACTGAATGGACATTTTAATGCAGGATTCTTACTTGGAAAAGAGTATTTGTACAGTGTGGTATTAGTACTTTTACTGCCGTAAAGTGAGTACTTCATCAGCTGTTGTTCCTGCAGAGGATCGGAGAAAACTTCCTCACTGATCTGCAGCAGCTCAACAAAATCCTGCAGTTCATCGACGATGAAGCTTTCATCAGAGACGTGGCCAAAGTCAAACAGGTCTGTCTGTCTGTCTCTCTGATCGTCTGTCTCTCTAACAGGAGAGTAAGCTGAAGCTGGCCTCCTACCTGCAGCAGCAGAACCAGGTGCAGGTGAACGTGGACTCCATGTTTGACGTCCAGGTGAAGCGGATCCTGGAGTACAAGAGGCAGCTGCTCAACTGTCTGCACGCCGTTACGCTCTACAATCGTAAGACCAACCGGCTGCTGAGAGACAGACGGGTAATGAGCAGCAAGACCTCGAGGAAGGAAGATTTAAATAGTCTGTAGATTTGCAGCTCCGTGCTGCTGATCAATCAGAATGAAACTGAAGTCACATGACCGCTTGTCAGTTCGTTACCCAACTCGGGTGTTGAGATTTGGAACCTTGAAAACAAAGTTCCTTAAACATAAAATCCAGACTTCACTTAGATTCTCTGCAGGTTTTGAGTCTGTAAAATACTGCTTTAGTACAGTGAAAATACTCTGTTACAAGTAAAAGTCCTGCATTCAAAGTACTTGTTGGGCAGAACGGTTTATTATTATTATATTATTATTATTTAAATCATATTATTTGAATATTGTTACTGATGCTTTAACACAGAAGCAGCGTGCTCTGGAGAAAGTGCTTTATAAAGTATAAAGTACACACTGTATGTATTTAGTGTGTAGTCTGGAGTTGGACAGCTGCTGCTTGACTTCATTTACTCATTTCTTATATAATAATAATAAAATCAAACAGGCGTTTTAAACAGTTCAGAATCATTATTCAGTAGATTAGGTTTGTGCTCTTCATGTTCCTGATCATTTAGTGTGTAATGCAGTGAATCAAACAGAAAGCTAATGTTCTTCTTCACTGAATGTGTGTGGATGATAATGGTGTGCTGCCGCCTGCTGGTGGATCAGTGAAGTGCAGTTTGGTTGTGATCGATTGTTTCAGGGATCAAACTGGAGCCCAGCAGAGTGTTTGTTCCCAGGACGCTGCTGATCGGAGGGAAGGTCGGCTCTCTTTACAGATCAATATACAGATCAATATATAAATATATGAAGTGAATGTGACGGCGTGTTTAACCCTCTCCTCCCCTGCAGGCCGCTCCTGGTTAGCACATGGCAAAGATGATCATCAAACTGATCACCTCGTGGGTCAGGTGATCAATAACGACCCGGCGGTGGGAGACAAACTGAAAGTGATCTACCTGGAAAACTACAGAGTGTCTCTGGCTGAGAGAGGTAAGAGGAGGAGGAAGGAGAGAGGAGGAGAGAGAGGGGGGGTGAGGAGGAGGAGAGGAGGAGGAAGAAGGAGAGAGAGAGGAGGAGAGAGGGGGCGAGGAGGAGGAGAGGAGGAGGAAGGAAGGAGGGAGAGAGAGGGGAGAGGAGGGGAGGAGGAGGGGGACATGATGACAACAAATTATTATGCACCATGATGACATTTAGACATACATGACATTTACTATTTATTTACATAATGACATGACATTTAAACAAACAGATGACATGATGACATACATGTGCCATGATGATGCATGACATTTATTTACATTTAACAAACTATTTTTATTTCATTATTATTATGATGCCATTCATACGATGATGATGACAAAACAAACAAACACATATTTATTTATTATTACATGTACCATACGATGCATATATAAAAACATGGTTTAATGATGAGACATATACATACATGACATTTATATATTTATTTACTGTTCAACACATTTTATTTATGACATGACATTATAAAAAACAAATAGCTTGATGACATTATTTACTAAACAAAATGGTGACATTATTGACACATATTATTTTATATTTATTTAAACAAATTTCATTATTTTAATACATTTTACATGATGCAAAAAATTGGCTTATATTGCATTTCAAAACAAATTAGAGACAATATGCACATACGACATGATGAACAACGGAGATGACAGAGATGCATTATGATGATGACATATTTATCAACGACAGGCTACATATGCATACGAGCATTTACATGCACATTATACATATTACTGGATTATTAATATATTATTATTACAAACAATGATATTTTTATTTTATTAGAGAGAGAGGGGGCTGAGGAGTGAGGAGGAGAGGAGGAGGAGAGAGGAGAGGAGGAGGAGGAGGAGGAGAGGAGGAGGAGGAGAGGAGAGGAGGGGAGAGGAGGAGGAGGAGGAGGAGAGGAGAGGAGAGTAGAGGAGAGGAGGGGAGGAGAGGAGGAGGAGAGGAGGGGGGAGGAAAGGAAGAGAATGAACAAATGGAATGAAGAGGATGGATGGAATGGAAGAATGGAGAAGGAATGAAATGAAAGCATTCAGATTCAAACTGAAAATAACGGTAACTGACATCACATGAAGGCGACAAAAAGGCCTGTGTGACATCACAGGTGTCTTATGGGTAATGTAGTCCATTCAGAATCACTGTTTCCTCAACATGAATGTCAGTCCGACTCAAACTAAAAAGCTTTTGTCAGTTTATTAAGTACTGTATCTGCAGCATTCATGTCTGTTGCTGAAAATAAACTTGTAAAGTGTTTGTCGATGATGTTAAACACTCGTTTTAGACTGTTCCTCGCTGTTACAGCCAGTGTTTGTGCTTTTCCTGTAAAATGGGCGGCAAGTCGCCAAAACCATCCAAAACCAAAACCAGTTACATAAAACAAGAAATATTTAATTCATAATTCAAGTCATAACAGGCCTTCAAAGTGAGAAGACATTTTTTAAAAACAAACCGGATCCCAAAACCCCCAGAGAAGAGTCAGACATGATCAGATGGACACACCCCAAAAAACTAAAACCGACAACAGGAACAAACAAAAATTAAATCACACAGATTGTAAAGAATCAAGCTCGCAGCTCAGTGTGATGATCGAAATA
>SEMN01000818.1:168401-188747 GCA_005408345.1 Macquaria australasica
GAGGAGGAGGAAGAAGGAGAGAGAGGAGGAGAGAGGGGGAGAGAGAGTAGGAGGAGAGAGGGGGAGAGAGAGGAGGAGGGGGAGAGAGGAGGGGGAGGAGAGAGGAGGAGGGGGAGAGAGAGGAGGAGAGAGAGAGGGAGAGAGAGGAGGAGGAGGAGGAGGGGGAGGAGAGAGAGAGGAGGAGGGGGAGGAGAGGGAGGCATTTCCTTGTGTTTTGCCCCCAACTTTCTTGCTGAAGAACAAAAGAACCCCAAACCGCTCGCTTATTTGTTGTCAGTTAAAACAATTGGAAAAATCTTCACTTAGTTATAGATGGAGTTTGCACTGGAAACGCCACAAATCTCAGCAGGTTATACTGTGACATCATAATGTTGTCTTTTTTATACTTTCAAGCTAATTGTTTTACTTTTCAGTGACTTTTTGTTAAGTAAAATATTTTACATTCTGTAGATTCAAACTGAAAATAACGGTAACTGACATCACATGAAGGCGACAAAAAGGCCTGTGTGACATCACAGGTGTCTTATGGGTAATGTAGTCCATTCAGAATCACTGTTTCCTCAACATGAATGTCAGTCCGACTCAAACTAAAAAGCTTTTGTCAGTTTATTAAGTACTGTATCTGCAGCATTCATGTCTGTTGCTGAAAATAAACTTGTAAAGTGTTTGTCGATGATGTTAAACACTCGTTTTAGACTGTTCCTCGCTGTTACAGCCAGTGTTTGTGCTTTTCCTGTAAAATGGGCGGCAAGTCGCCAAAACCATCCAAAACCAAAACCAGTTACATAAAACAAGAAATATTTAATTCATAATTCAAGTCATAACAGGCCTTCAAAGTGAGAAGACATTTTTTAAAAACAAACCGGATCCCAAAACCCCCAGAGAAGAGTCAGACATGATCAGATGGACACACCCCAAAAAACTAAAACCGACAACAGGAACAAACAAAAATTAAATCACACAGATTGTAAAGAATCAAGCTCGCAGCTCAGTGTGATGATCGAAATATTAAAAAGATAAAAACGTCTCTGTTCGTTCTCCAGTTTGGTTTGAGCGCCGTCTTCCTTTTCAGTGCGTAAAAATACTCCGCCGCGTCCGACCAAATCCACGGCAACGGTCACCGCAGCAACTCTGTGAAGCCGGTGTTGGTGTGAGAGGAATGCTAACGTGACAAGAAAAAGGAATGATGAGTTTTGCGTTCATGCGAGAATATTCAGTCCGATCAGAAAACAAACGCTAATGTATGTCTTTTCAGGCCGAGTCGTCCATCTGTTGGTGAGCTGTGCCGAGGAAATCACTGCAACAAACAAAAAACACAAAGAGAAACGTTAGTGTCGCCTTCAGGAGGTCCAAAATGGTGAAATTCTGGAGTAAAATGAATGCAATTCAATGGAATCGCCATGATGAGAGAATTTGCTGGTTTGGGCGAAGTAAATCCACATTAGTCTTTGTGTCAAGTTCATTTTTAGGTCAGTGGAAAATTTCTCCAAAGTTGAAGTCAAAACCTTTTTATATACTGTAGAACTCAAATCTGACCCATTGACCTCCATTGATTTCCAATGAAGTTAACCTTAAACTTTCTCTTTCATTTATAATGAAACTATTTTTGTTACATTAACATTTAACAGATTGTTATGTTTACTTTTAACCAACATATTCGTGTCATTGACTTCCAGTAGACCTGAAAATATTTTAGTATAAAACACTGTAGAACTAAAAATGTTTGCCGTTGACTTCCACTGGAGCCGTGAAGTTGTTTCAGTAAAACTCAGAATGTCCATGAACTCAGTAGAAGTCAATGGGATTTAGTGAAAGTGAGGTGCTGTTCAATGATTTTTGACTTTCAACTATCATCTGTGTTCCATTGACTTACAATATAACTGAGTCTTTGCCAAGTACTCGCAGCTGGAAGTCAATATGTATTCCACTGACGTACTGCTGAACTAAAAGCTAACAGCGGATATAGAAAGTTGGACTCTTCCTTTGAGTTCCTCGAGTGCGGAACGTTTCCATATAAATGAACGTTCGTTACATTCAAGCCTGAAAGAAGAGCAGGGACTGAGGGCAGACAAGATGTGGCCTTACTGCTCTTGGACAGGTTGGTCTTTGTAAAATATTACATTTACTCTGCCTAAATAATGGATTATTGTCTTGGAGCTGTGTAAATGTAAGTGAGCTCCCCTGTAGGCAGACGTCATGAGGACGGGGAGACAAAAGTTCTGCACTCCAGCTTTAAATCCCCAAATTACAGTTTTCTGTGCTGGTGGTTTTGTTGCTGGTACCTGAGGATGTTTGGCAGCTCTGGGCTCCTGTAGATGAACTTGTGCTTGTAGGCCAGAGAGGAGGGGAAAGGAACAAAGTGGACCTTGTGGCCGCTGAGGCTCTTTGACTGGGAGGCCATGTTGTACAGCTGCAGGAGTAGGATGATGTTAGTTATCTGCATTGCATAACAACTGAAATAGATTTTTATGCATTTGCTTATTTTATAAAAACATCTTAGTTATGTATTTGTGGTCTTGTAAAACTCTAAATTCGACCTGCAAAGCGGCCTCTCACCTTTTTGCCCAGATGGAAAGGAACCACGCTGTCGTCCTCAGCGTGGAGGATCAACACAGGGCAGGAGATATGATTCACACTGAATACAGACAAATACAGAGTTAAACGCCACATTCGGGGACATAGTACATTACTGCTGTGTTGCACTGGAAGAACAAACTGTGCAGCTTTATATGAAGCTGCAGCTGCAGTTCCTCTAACGGCCACTAGATGCTAAACTTACCCTGTAGCCATTTTTACTGTGATCTATAGTTATCCTGGTTACTGAGCCTGATCTGGAAGTGAAAAGGCCTGCAGGGTCAGAGGTCAGCAGCTGTAATAAAGATGTAAACAGTCCTCTGATCCGGCTGCTGTGGACTTTGTCCAGGATCTGAGCAGCTCTGAGTCTGATAATCACTGAAACTCACTGTTCCAATATTTAATACCCACAAGCTTCAGATCTGATTTAAAACCAAGTGTTCATGAAAAGGTCCAAAGCTCCAACAAAAGTCTGTCCTTTCCTGAAAAAAGCTTCTGAATATATCGCTGTTTTCATCAAAAAGGTCTGAAGTGTTCCTTAATTCATTCCTGCATTTTCAAAGAAGGTTTCAAGTTCCTCAAAAATTCGACAAACTGTTTGAGTTTCTGATAAAAGTTCCTGATTTCAAAAACATTTCCGCATGTCCTGAAAAAAGAAATTGTGCGGAAAATTGTTCCAGAGTTACTAAACGTTTCAGAAAAATGTTCCCAAGTTACTGGAAAAGGTTCTGAATAAGTTTCTGTGTACTCAAAAAGGATTCTTCAAAAGGCTGCTAAATTTAAAAAAAAAAAACTCCTCGTTTCTGAAAAAGTTTTCAGAAAGTTCAAAAAAGTTTTCAAAAAGTTCAAAAGTTTCAAAAAAATGTCCGAGGTCCTGAAAATGTTCTAGAGTTTCTAAAATTGTTAGTAAAAAGTTCCTGAATTCATAAAAAGGTACAGAAAGAAGTTCTGTAATGTGCTCACGTTTCTGAGCATCTGAAGTTGTTCCAGGTCGAGAAAAAAAGAGTTCCTAAAGAAGATCCAATTTCAGAGATTTCTGAGAATTTCAAAAACACAAGAGATGATAAAAAAGTTCTTGATTATATAAAAAAAAAAAAAAAAGGTCCAGAAAGAATAAGCTCACATTTGTGAATTTCTGAAAAAGTTTGACTTCATAAAAACATTTGCGGTTCTGAAAAAGTTCTTGAGCATCTAACAACATTTCTAAGTTCCTGTAAAAAGCCCCTGCTCTTGAAAAGTGGCATTCCCCAAAAAAAGGGGTCAAAAAATCAAAAGTTCCCGGTGTTTTCTGTCCGCAGGAGCTTTTAAATATATCTGGGCATCTTTTCTTGTGAACTAAAGCTCAGAGGTCAAAGGTCACTGCTGCTGTAAACAGGAAGCAAGCTGAAGGTTACGTACTTCTCATCGCTGGCGAAGCGGATGTTGTTGGCTGTGATGGCGTCCAGGAAGAACCAATCAAAGCCGGGCAGGTATCTGTACACCTGAAACACACACACACACACACACACACACACAGTACAAACGAAATACAGACATACACTTACTGTCAGCTCTGTGTGTGTGTGTGGATATGTATTACTCATGTTGTGGGGACATAAATCTGTTTACACAGTCACATTGCGGGGACTGGCCTTCCTTATGGGGACAAAACAGAAGTCCCCATAACGTAAATAATGAAATTTTAGGGTGAAGACTTGGTTTAAGGTTAGGGTGAGTCTCCAGGAAATTACTGTAAGTCAATGTCATGTCCTCTGAAGTGAAACCCGACCGTGTGTGTGTGTGTGTGTGTGTGTGTGTGTGTGTGTGTTACCATGGAGAAGGGGTGGCTCTTGGCCTCCTCTCTGATGTTGGTGAACGGAGACTCTAAGATCAGAGCGTCAGGAGGACTTCCTGAAAATAAAATGATAAATATTAACGTTACTCTTCAACATGACTCCTGTGGTTCAGGAGTCTGGTGGTTACTGGACTGTTAGTGGGAAGACAAAAGAAAAAGATCACTGATGATGATCCGTCTGATCTGCAGTAAGTTCCTGCAGCGATATTAAAACCAGCTCACTGCAGTCTGAGCAGATCTTCTGACAGCAGCCATGTTGGAAAATCGACAACACTTTAGGTCCAGAAATCTGTCCGCTCGTCCGACAGCCAGATCATTGATCGTTCTGACAATTAATCTGTCGTTGTAGCTCCCCTCACACTCAACGCCAGACAACAACTGGAAGGTCGAGGGCAACCTTTCGGGGTTAAAATGTGTACAGTGTCTGCCCGGCTTTAAAGAACAGTGAGTCAGATCACAAACTCTGTTGAACAAAGTGTGAGACACGAGTCTCTTCTGTACTTACACACTGACAGAGCAAAAATCAGTGAACTCTGAGGACCTGGATGGTGTTTTACTGGTCAACAAGTCGAGTGAGGAGCGCTGCTCACTTCTCACCTCAACGGTCGCCATCTTGGCCACGTAGCAGAAGGGGAGGACCACCAACGTATGAAAATGGCGGCCGCGGTTGCGATTGTTACGGTGAACACCGCACTACAAGTAAAAGCACGTTCATTTTTATTCATTTTTAATTAAACTGAATTGAAGTCAAGTGAGCAAACGAGCCGGCAGATATTTTGGTGGGCGACAATTGCGGTCAGATGTTGGCGATAATGCTCCGTCCGGCTGCAATCATCATTAAAGAGGAGAAGAAGAAGAAGAAGAAGAAGTCGTCAAATGGCCGTGTAGATTTGAGACAACGCTACCCTGTCGAAATTAACGCACTACACAAGTCAGTACACAGAGTACTAACAGAAGTATCCGGACTGAGACACAGCAACTGTTTCTAAATGACCTCATATACACTGATGCTGTGTGTGTGTGTGTGTGTGTGTGTGTGTGTGTGTGTGTGTGTGTGTCACCTCTGTCACACAGCTGTCTGACCAGGTTGGTGGCAACTCTGAAAAACAAAACAATCACATGTAATTATAACTTGACTCCTACTGTGTGTGTGTGTGTGTGTTTATTTCTTTGTGTGTGTGTGTGTGTGTGTGTGTGTGTGTTACCCTGTCCCCAGAGAGTGTCCCCAGATGTAAAGCGGTGTCTTGTTGTCCAGCTGCTGTTTCAGCCAATCATAGATGAAGAGAGCGTCTGATGTCATCCCCCCCTCTGATGGAGAGCCGTCTGAATCCCCCCACCCTGCGCACGCACACACACACACACACACACACACACACACACACACACACACGCGTCGTTCAGCTGACAGTATTAAAGCTTTGCTAGTTAAAGATGTGAATGGAGTTTATTTCTCACCTCGGTAATCAAACGTGACCACATGGTAGCCTAATGAACTGAGGACCTGAAGGAAGACAGGCAGGCAGACAGACAGGAGTTCAGTCATCTGCCCCCTACTGGTCATTAATATGAGCTCCACCCGCTGCAACAATAAACTGATGAACACATGAATGCATCAATAATTATAATCCAATAATATATAGATTATTCTGCATAATGAGTACTTTGACTTCTGGTACTTTAAGTGTATTTGGATGCTGTTACCTTTGTACTTTTACTAAAGTAAGATTTTGAATTCAGGACTTTTACTTGTAACAGTACTTCTATACTGTGGTATTTTTACTGAAGTAAAGATCAGAGTACACAAGGTTTCCCAAAATGAAAAATCAAACTAATCTATAACTGAAACAATAACTCAGCCACATAATGCCATACAGTAAGTCTGTGTGTGTTCACCTTGTACAGCTGGACTCTGTGGTCTCCTCCTCTGCAGAGAAACAACACAAAGGTCACAACATGACGCTGCACACTGAGGTCAAAGGTCACACAGGACACTGAGTGACTGACAGGTGTGTGTGTGTCACCTGGTCCCTGCGTTTCCATGGAGATAGAGGATGACAGGGTGGGTGGAGCGTATCGTGGAGTCGTACCAGTCGCCTTGTTTCCCCTGAGCTTCTCTCCACATGTGAGCAGGAACCGTGTGCCTGAAACAAACACACACACACACACAGCTGATTACCCATGGTGCACCTGTGTCATCATAAGCAGCGCTGGAATTTAACTAAGTACATTTACTCAACTACTGTATTTAAGTACACATGTGAAGTACTTTACTTGAGTATTTCTACTTCTACTCTGCTACATCTCAGAGGGAAATATTGAACTTTTTACTGCTCCACATTTATCTGACAGCTGCAGTTACTTTACAGATTTTTACACAAAACACACGAAGAGTTTATAAAATCTGATCTTTAGTTATTATTATATTTCTACAAGAACAGCTGATCGATCAGTCCATTAATCAATCAGCTGACTGACAGGAAATGAATGGTTGAAGTGATTTTTGCTGCTTTTCCTTTGAATGATGTTAATAATGTTAATGTTGTTAATAATGTTGAGGTTTGGACTGTTGGTTGTGAAGGAGTCACTTTGGGCTCTGGCTCATTGTGATCAATCAATCAATCAGTCAGTGGATTAAAGGAGAAAAGAATCAGCAGATGAATCCAGAATGAATCATTAGATACAAACTAGTTGAAAAATGTAAAATCCTGCTTTTCCATGAATGATGAGGAAGACAGTACAGTATTTGTACTGTGTGGTATTAGTACTTTTACTGCAGTACAGGAGCTGAGTACTTCCTCCACAGCTGGTTCTTTCAGGAATCAATTACTTCTATTGATATTAATAAAACAAAAAGATGCTCTAACGATGTCTTATTATCCTACTTATAGTTTGTATAAATGTAGCTTTTGCTGTTTTTGATTTTATTGATGATAAGTTATGTATTTGTGTTATTGATCTGTTGGTGAGATAATGTCATCAGTGACCACAGTGGGAATAAGTCTTGAACTGACAGTAATAATAATAATAATAATAAACTGTATAGATATTATAGAGCACCAGGATTAAAACTTTTCAGGTCTTAATCAAATCTGACAATTAAAAATTATATAAACATAAATTAAAGTATAATAATAATAATAATATATTGTTGTGTCTCCTTTCTTATACGTTCAAATAAAGTCAAACTGAAGAGTGCAAGGAGCTTTTTAATGTTGTAGCAGGTCGAGTGCAGTTTATTTGGAATATTTAATGTACTGTTGGCATCAGGTTCATGTACATTAACTCATGCTTTATTATAACTGTTTTTATGTTTTTTAAATCACGCTGTCTGTTGATGTCTGTCTTTAACTGCTGTTTCTGTTGTCTTTGTACTGCGGAGAGAAAAGTTCCTAAACTAACTCTTCTGCAAAGTAACGATGAAAACGCAGTAAAGAGTACAAACATGTCAAGTATAAAGTATCATAAACTGGAAATACAGGAACCTCTGAATTGTACCTAAATACAGTAGCTGAGTGAGTGTGTGTGTGTGTGTGTGTGTGTGTGTGTGCGCGTGTGTGTTACCAGACTCCGATCTTGAGTCCAGTCTCAGGCTCCAGGTAGAAGTTGTGTGTGTGGTTCAGTCCCTGGTCCAGAGGTCTCTTCAGGTCGATGAAGTAGGGCATCCTCACTGAGGGAGGGGGGGAGGGTCAGAGGTCACTGGCAGGTCACATGACTGCTGACTGACACACTCCTACTGTTACAGTGCCTGTCAATCACTCTGTGTCCCCGCCCACTTCCTGTCCACTCAGGCAGCTCAGGTTCCAGGTTTCCCCCAGTAACCTCAGCCTGCCTGATCTTTGACCCCGCTGACAGACTGGGACACCTGGGTTCAAGTCCTGTTCAACGTCACATTCACACAACCAGTAACATCCATTCATTCGTCTCTGATAAGATTCCCTTGAATTAGTGTTTCTAACAACTGCAAACTATAGAAAGATTCACAATATATCTAATCTATATTCTGTCATTTATCAGCTGACGCACTGATGGATCTGCAATGAGCCAACGCCAGCTAATACACCTCACACAACATTTAGTAATGACAGAGGAGGAGGAAGTACTCAGATCCTGTACTGCAGTAAAAGTACTAATACACACAGTACAAATACTGTGTTCTGATCTCATTAGATGATTCTTCCTCATCGTTCATGGAAAAGCAGGATTTTACTGTTGGAGCTCATTTTCAACTAGTTTGTATCTAATGATTCATTCTGGATTCATCTGCTGATTCTTTTCTCCTTTAATCCATTGATTGATTGATTGATTGATCACAATGAGCCAGAGCCCAAAGTGACTCCTTCACAACCAACAGTCCAAACCTCAACATTATTAACAACATTAACATTATTAACATCATTCAAAGGAAAAGCAGCAAAAATCACTTCAACCATTCATTTCCTGTCAGTGAGCTTATTGACTAATGGACTGATCGATCAGCTGATTGATTAATGGACTGATCGATCAGCTGTACTTGTAGAAATATAATAACTGCAGCTGTCAGATAAATGTAGAGCAGTAAAAAGTTCAATATTTCCTTCACATGTGTACTTAAGTACAGTAGTTGAGTAGATGTACTTAGTTACATTCCACTGCTGAAGCTACTAAAATATGAGCTGATCAACACGTTGCTGATTGATAGTTTTATTATTAGATCTAATGTTAAAGTTTGTCCTGAGGGCGGCGCCACAGAGAAGCTCCAGATGTTTGCAGATGTTTTCTAACCTGCAGGAGCATCCTGTCATGAACTGAAGGAGAAACTTTAGTGTTGGTGGCGCTACGGGAAAAGTCAGAGGATCACCAAAGTGATTAGGAGTCATCCTCTGGGGAACATGAATGTCTGAACCAGGTTTGGTGCCAGTCCTCCCACAGCTGTCAAGATACTTCACTCTGGACCAGAGAGTGAGATGTAATGAAGCTGTGGAGGAAACTGTTTATTGGTTCTTTCTTTCGGCTCAAACGCTCACCGAAGTTGAGGAAGATGAGTTTGGCCTGGATGGACGGACAGAGTTTGATGATGAAGGGAATGGAGACGTAGACGACCAGCAGCCACAGCAGGACCCTCTTCAGCTTCCCCACCAGACCCAACCTGAAGAGAGACACGAGAGATCCACGTCAGTGCTGGACAACAAACCGTCTGACAGAGTCTCTGCAGATAAAACCATCAGTAAAATAACAGTGAACTGAAGCTTCAGTCTTTAACGTCCTTTCTCTCTTCCTGAAGGAGCTGATCTATTTTAGCCGGTTAGAAAATAAAGGTGCTATTTGAGCCCCTCAGTGTGTAAGCTGAGCTGATGACCCTGCTGCCACAGGATCCAGCAGGTCTGAGGACTTTAATTATTCATTTAACCAGAGAGAGTCTGCTGCGTCTGCACCACCTCCCAACTCCTCTTCTACATCCAGAACCTAAACGTGTTCAAACTAAAAGGACCAAACCGGTACTTTTAACACCAGTGAGTTTAAATCTCTCTTCTTCTTTATAGTTTTAGTTTAGGCATGTAATCATTTTATGGGTTTACCTTATACTCTAAAAATCATTTTCATATTTTCTTCCTGCAGCCCTCTAACACCTGGTACTGAAATAACCTCGGGTCTTTTTGCGAAGTTTCAGAGAGTCACTGACTGTGTCAGAACTTTCTGGTAATTTCTAGCAAGTTACATCCTGTACAAGTTACAGGATGTAATGTCTGAAGCATTATAGCTCGTTACCAAAAAAGGAGATGGGATGTGCTTTGCACTGAGCTATTTGAGCAACAGGAGGAGTTTAAAGGTTCTATATACGATATTCGCTGCCACAAGATGTCGCACTAGCACCAACATCTCAGACCAAAACAAATCGGCACGTTGGCCATCAAACCCCATTGTCAAAAACACCAATTTTACGCCGCAGATTGTAAAACACACTTCAAACTCGACAGAAACAAAATAAAACTCACCAAAACCGCCGTGGTTAGTGTTTCCACTGTTCCAACAATCACCGGCTCTGGTTTGGTTGAAATAAACCTTTAATTCACAGAGTTAGATGTGAAAGTATTCTGGCTCTACCTGCTGCCTCTCTCTGCCGTTGCTGGCGCAGAAAACCGTCTATAGTCTATAAATAAATAGTAACAGAAACATCTGCGTGTATCGCGGGGCTTTGCGGGGGTTGTGTGGGGAGCACGGGGCGGAGCGAGGCCGAACAAGAAAGGGTAGAAGAGGGAAGTCTCAGCCGTCCAGTTATGTGCCCGCCTAAGGTTTAGGTAAAGGAGGGAAACCCCACAGTAGGTTTACCTCCAGTGCTGCCTACACTTAGAAGGGATCGGTTCCTTTGGGTTCGGGCCCAGTTTCTGTCCGTCTTTATCTGAGCTCAGAGAGTAAAACACAGCTGACAGTAAAAACTGTCAACAAACAAACCGCCACCTTCACTGTCAGAGAAAAAGCTCTGGAAACCACAACACCAGCAGATCGTCTGTGATAAACATGAAGCTCGTCATGAGGGTGGCGCTAAAGGAAAAGTCATAAAAAGCAACAAGGAAGTGCTCTGGATCAGCTGTTTTGTCCTCTAACTTCCTGTCTACACAGGAAGTGGGAAAGTGTCGTGTAGATGGAGCTTCAGCTTCACCTGCACTCGATCAAATATCTGATCAGTTTTATAATCTAACGTACAGCTGAAGGACTGACAGAGCTGATTACTGATCAGCCCTGGGACCAGCTTACTGTTATAATCGTCACGGTGACCGGTCCTTGTCCACTATGAACACCTGACAGGACGGACGGGGGTGTGACGTTTTGAAGGCGTGTTATGTGTGCGACACACCGCCGGGGGGGATTTAAAAAGCAGCTAGCAGCAGTTAGCAGCAGCTAGCAGCTAACATACAGCAACCGAAAACGTCTGTGAACTGAGACGACGAGGTCCAGGAGCTCCTCGCCCTCCGAGGACGAGACCATGGAGGCGCATGTCATCATGTAGTCTGTTTGTTTGACTAACTGCTTGTTCTTTCTTGTGTTTGGTGAACTGAAGACAATAAAGATATATTCTATTAGATTCTACTCTGTTTCCCTCCTGCTGTGTGTCCTTCAGCTCTGATCCTGACTGAGCAGGAATTCAGTTTCCACAGTCGAGGAACTTCAGGGAGATTAATTCCCTGCACCATCTCTCTCTCACACACACACTCACACACACACACACACCCCTGTGAGTAATGAATGTGTGTGTGCTGGTCGTAGCGTTCAGCTGCAGGAGGCTCAGCAGCAGCTGGCAGCGAGTCTGCAGTGTTATTAGCTGATGTTACGCTGCATGCTGCAACCGCAAGGTCACACAGAGGTGTGTGTGTGTGTGTGGGGGGGGGGGGGGTAAAGACTGCAGGACACACTGAACCCCCCCACCAGTCACGAGAAAAGTAAAAGGTGGAAACCAGAGCTGACAGTCAGCAGGGCGTTAAGGTCTGAGTTCAGCAGATTAAACTGATCCACTTCCTGTGGTGTTTTATTCAGAAGCTGTTGGATGTTTCTGCTCATATATAAGCATCATACAGGACTTTAATTACAAACTAGAAGCTACTTAAGTGTACATTTAAGGATAATTTCACTGGGAGCCTGTTTTTATTTTATACATACATGAATCACTGCTGACGGAGCAGAGAACCAACAACACAGAGACCGGTTCCTGTAGGAGACCGGTTCCTGTAGGAGACCGGTTCCTGTAGGAGACCGGTTGGACACGCCCTGCAGTAACCATGGTTACAGTTACAAGATACAGATCTCAAACAAAAGATGGAAAGTGTATGATTGTGAACACAAATGTTACTGATTGAAAACCCCTAAAATACTGAGGAAAGTAACTAAGTACATTTACTCAACTACTGTACTTAAGTACAAACTTAAGGTACTTGTACTTTACGTATTTCTACTTTTACTCTGCTACATCTCAGAAGGAAATATTGAACTTTTTACTGCTCTGCATTTATCTGACAGCTGCAGTTACTTTACAGATTCAGATTATTGATACAAATATAATCAACTAATAACATTCGATGTATTATTACAGATTAGGATAAAACTTTATTGATCCCGGGAAAAACTCAATCTACCAGCAGAATATAAAGTAGCTGCAACATTAAAGTGATGGACACATGAATGCATCAATAATTATAATCCTATAATATCAGAGATTATTCTGTATGATGAGTACTTTTTACTTCTGGTACTTTAAGTATATCTTGATGCTGATACTTTTATACTTTTACTTAAGTAAGATTTTGAATGCAGGACTTAAAGGTACTTCTACACTGTGGTATTAGTACTTTTACGTTACATTAACACATCGTTTACTGTGATGTGATGTTAATAACTGTACATATTATTTTGATAATAATAATTGTTCATATCTTATTGTCTTTTTATGCTTCTTGACTTGCAGTACTTTATCTTTCTTTGTTATGCACCAAAACATATCTCCTGTATGTGTGAACCCACGTCAATAAACCTGGTTCTGGTTCTGATTCAGTATATGTTCTGAGTACTTCCTCCCCCGCTGGTTGTCTGTAGCGTACCTGCTGACACGACCAGGTGAACTCCGTCATGTGACAGGAAGTGACACGAGGTGACGTCTGAGACGACAGAAGGACGTCAGAGGGAGCAGCTCTGGGTCAGACAGGAAGTGAGCTCACTGCTGATGATGTGGCGGTGAGCTTCAGGTCACGGGTTTGATTCCTTTGTCACCGAGCGTCATCGCTTCTTTCAAATTCAAGAGTGAAAGAAGAAGTCGGCTCCCCGTTAGTCTGAGTCAGCGTCTGTCTTCGCGTTCAGATCAGAGCAGCAGTGTCTCTGGTTCTGTGTCTCACAGCCTGATCAATAAAACTATCAAACATCAGCGAGACACACTGTTCATCACCATCAACACACACACTGGAGTTTATTCACACACCGTCCTGCTGCCCCAGATACTCAGTAGAGACCCACATGTGGATTCATCCGCCGCTGAAAATAGTCCCCAACAAAGTCACTATTTCCTCCTGTTTGTTGGATAAAAACTACAGCGAGCAGCTGTTTCAGGAAATGACATGAAACTAAATATCTGTGAGGTGTTTTCAAAGATTTCCGTCTTCAGCAGGAACCAATGAGCTCGGAGCTGAGAGCCACGGACAGGAAGTCAGACAGGACTGAGAGACTCACTCACACATAAGAAAATATAGTGTAAAGTAAACTACGGCTGTGTTTAGTTTTGTAGTAACTACTTACGTAAGTAAAAGTACTAATACCACACTGTAAATGTTCCTTCAGTAAAAGTCTGAGTTTAATCAGGAAAATGTTTTTAAAGTATTAAAAGTAAAAGTACGTCCTTCCTTCCAACATGGCAGATAAAGTATTTGACATGTTTTACTCCTCTGACTGATGACTGGTCGATTCACTGATTCATTAATGAAGTTCAGTTGTTACTGAGACGACGTCCACATCAGTGTTTCCAGGTACGTCTGTCCACCTGACACACCTGGACGACAGGTACGTCTCTTTTCAGTTCAACAACACTGCATCACAGCCAACACACAGGTTGGCTGTCGTCGGTCTCTGCTGGACTGTAGTGAACAGAGAGAAGGACCAGAATGCACTGCAGCGTCCTCCCTCAGCAGGTCGACCTGATTGTTCAGGTTGACCTTCTGTTGGCGTGCGAGCTGCTGCACTAATGAGGATTAGACAGAAGAAGAAGAGTGAAGCTGACAGGACGCACGGCAGGACGGACGCTCAAGAAGAAATCTACTGTTTGTATATCAGGAAACATGTGGTCTGTAACACGCTGTGCTGCGTTTAAACAGTGCAGAGACAGAACTACGGAGAGTGAAGTGGGTCAAAGTTGAAGCAGGAAGTGTGATTCTGGTGGATGAATCAGTTCAGTAAACTGGGTTAAACCGTTTGACTTCCTGTCTGATGGTCTGACCTCTCGTGTTGCCTTCATGGACTCCAGAGTCACCAGACGTCAACAGCAAAGCAGCAGAATAAACCGAACAGGAAGGAGGGGCAGAGCTACCAAAATAAGAAACGACTTTTCCTTAATATCTGAAATCAGATGAACTCGTCTTCAGCGGGTTCGTCTCTCGTCAGCTGTTGAGGGTGTTTATCACGCCACCTCTGTCCCAAATACTACTTCTACAGTGTGTACTACACACTGATCGTCATAGTACACTGTGTAGAAGTTAGTACAAAAATATACTTCACTTATATTAACCTGAAATAATATGTGTTAAACGCTGCTGCAGGTTAAACGTCACAAAGAGACATCACTATGGTTTTCTAAACATTTAATACTTATTTTGTTTTCCAAGTTCTTTTTGGAGCCGTTTGCCCACAATACACACTATATCTATATAGATATATATAGATATATATATATATATATATATATATATATATATATATGCATCTCTGTCCTGTGTACTGATACTTGGTATTATACATATGTGACGGAGTGTGATCTCTGTCCTTTCAGCTGGAATACATTGACTCTTTATTCTTTCTCTTAATTAAATCTCTAAAAGTCGACTGTTTGTTGTATCCTCATTTTATTTGTTCACTTCTCCACAAGGAAATACAGAATTTCCAGTCCGACCAGCTCATCAGTCTCAGTGAAACCCGTCAGACCAGTCAGTTGGAGTCTGACCGACTGATTTGTTTGATGTGGGTCGATAATATATATTTGTGTTATTTGAATATAATATAATATAATATAATATAATATGATATAATTCAGAAATTCTATTCTATCAGGTTGTTGTGCAGCTTTTTACTGGAAAATTTTAAAAATTATATATTTTTAAAAATTATAAAATCATATCCAATGTCATGGCAAACATTTTGAGATATCTGAAAATGTTATTTTATTATTATATATATATAATTTTTCTAAATGTATTTTTTAATGTTATTATATATGTACTAGCATCAATTTACTTAATTCTTTTATTTCATATAATTTTAATTCTTTTTTTATTTTGGAATTATTTAAGTATTTAATGTTTATTATTTATGCATTTTTTTAAATATTTTTTTCATCCTATTTCATTATTTTATTTTTAAATTCACTTTATACTCAATGTCTTTATTGTTAAATGATGATGTTTTGATCTTTTATTTTTTACATGAATTGGCCAAACTGGATAAATGTAGAGGAACAAGCAGCTAAACAGCAGTAAACACATCAGACACCAGCAGGAAGAAACTGCTGTTACTGTTAGAAATTCTTTATATCAGCAGATAATCCAGGTTTGTGTCTAAACTGGTGATTTTTGTCCTTTAGTCACACTTGAATATAATCTGTCTATTATTATGTTGTTCTTTTATTTCAATAAAAAAGCGACAATAGTCTGCAGGCAGGCACCTGTCCCGGTCTCGGTCTTACCTCCTGAACGGTTTCCCCATGCCCCCCTCCTCTCCCGGGCCCTGCCGGCCGCCCGCTGCGGGCCCTGCTGCTCCGCTGCCGGGACGCTGCTTCAGGTCCGGGTCGCTGTCCAGCAGAGTGCCGGTGGTCCCGCTGTCATGCTCCGCAGTCAGCGAGTTAGTCCGCTTTCGCATCACTGGAAACGGTAGAAAAGCAAATATTAAACGGAGGAGAACCGACTGCGGGCCCGTCAGCGGGGAGGAGGCCGTTGGCTGACCGGTGATGGAGCAGTGAGAGCCGCTGAGGACGGAGCTGAGTCCCCGCTGCACTGAGACCCGCAGAGAGCCGCTGATCAGCACCCAGCTGCCGCAGCCAATCAGAGGGCAGGAACACAACCACGTGCTCTCACTGTGCTGCGTCCGCGGCCCCTGGGGAGCGTCGGAGCAACGACCACCACAACAAAACCGGTTTATGGAAATGAGAAAAAACGTAACTAATACGTAAACTTACTTCAGAAACAAAAAGGTATAAAACAGGCTGTGAATTATCTCACTGTCAGGCGTTTCTGGGGATATATAACGACGGAATGAACCAGTGAACAGAAACAATAGGTATTTATTTGTATTTATGATAGCTAACTAGTGGGCAACTGATTTAACCAACGCAAAATTGATTTATGATGGTAATTCGGATCATTAATCCCCACCAATCTGACTTTTTCTTTTCCTATACCGGTGACCTCACGTCTGCTAATACCGAGTGACAAGTTAACGGAGGAAATAAAACGTTTAAACGTTCAATGTCAAACGTTGTAAGAGGGGGAGCTCCGTATTCCTACACTGCTGGTTGCGGCCCTGAACACAACGTGTCCATGCTTTCCAGTTCTTTCTATCAAACATTCAAACATTCAAACGATTTAATGTTTTAACTTCAGTGTTTTTGTGAGGTTCAGCCTGCGGAGGTCTTATTTCACTACGAGTAGTTTTTATTGTTGAATCAAAACGGTTCCAGAAGTATTTATTTACCATTTCAGAGCCAGAAGTTACGTGAATGCAGCTAAACGAACTACAACATCACACTTTTCTACAGTTTTATAACAGCGCAGAGTCGGTGCCGCGGCTCGGCTCGGCTCGGCTCGGCTCGGCTCAGGTTCTGGTTCAGGTTCTGGTTCTGGTTCTGGTTCTCTGCTGTCGGACGGGTTTATTTTTAACCGGCTGCCGTTCGCTAACCGGAAGTCAGACTGCGGGCTGAAAACGGTGAAATTACAGCGATAAACTGCGCGTTTCCGCTGAAAACTGTCAATATAACAAATTGACGTCCTCACCTGTCCGCTGGTGCGAATGAAGCGACGTCACAACATGACGGAGTTAAATGACGCGTTAAAACGTTCAGCTCGTTTCGACGGTTCATGTTTGTCCCCGCGCGGCATCCGCAGCGTCACGTGACCACAACACGGAGCTCCGGTTTTGCCGCGAAACCGACCTGACGGACGCAGCGAGAGTCGGACGTTTTTACAGCTGAATAAAGATCGAATTAGTTGTTTGTGTTTCACGGTGTCGGGATGTTCTGTGAGAAAGTCATCGAGCTAATCAGAGAACTTCACCGGATGAGCGACGGACAGCTGCCCGCTTTTAATGTGAGTAACCCGAGCTGTTGTTCAGGATCGGCGATCTTCATATACAAATCCAGCATTTTAAAGTTTTCTTCCTGGTCGAAAGATACACAGACGTTGTAGAAATGTTTTCATATATTTTTAGAAAACGTAGGAACTCTATCACATTTCGGCACAAACCTAACACACTAAACACCAGTTATTACAGTGAAAACACTGAAGACCTTCATTTCACTGAGCGGCACAACAAGGAGCAACAGAACAACCTAAAAGAGTTGATATTCCTCAACATTTAACGCTGCATCGCGGTGAATCATACACTGTAAGTGCCGAATCATCCAACTGATGTTAATGTTGCGGTACGTGTGTCGGGTCGTGTTCTAGGTCGGTACAGTATAGCAATAACGAGTTCACATAAAATTGGAAGAGCTTTGAATGGAGTCCGGATTTAACAAATTCTGGCTGAACAACCTTTAAGACGCTTCTATATCATGATTTGACTTGGCAGTGTTAAAACATCAGCAGGACCGGACACACCAGGCTCTAGTGAATCCAGTAGAATCTGGTTGTTTGATTTCCTGTCTTGTTTTCAGGAGGATGGACTCCGGCAGGTTCTGCAGGAGATGGAAGCTCTTTATGAACAGAACCAGACTGATGTGTGAGTCCTCAGAAAGATGGAGAAACACATTTTACACGGAATATTAGTTGATTAGTTTGTATTTTAGTTAAGGTTTGGGGGGGGGGGCTGACAACTCTTTTGGTTTATAATCAGTTTTATTTTCTTCAAACAAACAAGACTTTCTTTTTTTAGTTTGCTTCCTTTTCCTAAATCTCAGGTGTCTCTACCTGGTGTGTGTTTGATGTGATTGTAGATATGAAATGTTTTGATTTATTTCTTTTAAATCAGAAAAAGCAAAAGAACATAATCTCTTTGCCACCGACAGCAAATCCACACAGAGCAGCCTGCGTCTTTCAGACAGTATCCAAGTAAAGCAAATCACCTGTCTGTCTCTCTCTGTCTGTCTGTCTCTGTCTGTCTCTCTCTGTCTGTCTGTCTCTCTGTCTGTCTTGGTTTGTCTGGTCTGTCTTGTCTGTCTCTCTCTGTCTCTCTTGGGAATGAGGGGTCGAAATGAAATGGAATGGAATGCCGGAATGAATGAAATGACGACGACGAATGACGACGGAATGATAACGGATGAAATGACGGATGAATGGAATGACGGGAATGGATGAGTCGAAATGAATCTGTCTCTGTTCATGGTTCGTCTGTCTCTCATTCGTCTGTCTGTCTGGTTTCATGTCTCTGTCTGTCTGACCTTCTGTCTGTTCCATTGTCTGTCTGTCTTGTCTTTGTCTCTCTTCTGTCTGTTCAGTCTGGTTCGGTTCTCTGTTCCTGTCTGTTCTTGTCTTCTGGTTCGTCTTCTTCTGTCTGTCTGTCTGTCTCTCTGTCTCTTGTCTCTCTTCTGTCTGTCTGTCTCTTCTGTCTGTCTGTCTGTCTGTCTGGTCTGGTCTCTGTCTGCCCTTCATTCCTCTCTGTTCGTCTGTCTGTCCTCCGTCTCTCTGTCTGTTCTGTCTGTCTGTGTTTGATCGACGACGAAATGAATGGAATGGACGCGGAATGATCGACACCGACGGACGACGATCGACGCGGAATGACGACGATCGATCGGAATGACATCGCGGAATGGATCGACGGACGATCTGGATCGATTCTGAATTCTATCTTGACGACGAAATCTTTGATGAAATGCTGAATGGACGGAATGGAGGGGCCGGAAATGGAATGGATGGAAGGAAGGGGACCGCCTACCTGTAACCACCTTTACACCTTGTTCGCCTGTAACCTTTACACCTTGTTCACCTGTAACCACCTTTACACCTGTTAGCCTGTAACCACCTTTACACCTTGTTCGCCTGTAACCTTTACACCTTGTTCACCTGTAACCACCTTTACACCTTGTTCACCTGTAACCACCTTTACACCTGTTAGCCTGTAACCACCTTTACACCTTGTTCGCCTGTAACCACCTTTACACCTTGTTCACCTGTAACCCTGTAACCACCTTTACACCTTGTTCGCCTGTAACCACCTTTACACCTTGTTCACCTGTAACCACCTTTACACCTTGTTCGCCTGTAACCACCTTTACACCTGTTCGGCCTACTGTAAATCACCTTTTATACCTTTGTCTTCGCTTGTGGGGAATCTAATTTTTATATCTGTTCAATTTTGTAACTAATTTTACACCTTTGTTCGCCTCTGTAACCACCTTTACACTTCATGAGCCCGCTTCAGGGAACTACCTTTACAATTGTAATCCACCTTTTAATTCCTTTGTCTTCACGCTAAATTCACCTTTAGCACTTGTTGTAGGCCTGTAAACTACCTTTTATACCTTTTGTTCACTTGTAACCACTTCCTATATTCCTTTGTCGCCTAACCACCTTTTAATCTCTTTGTTCGCTTCTCTGTAACCACCTTTACACCCGTCAGTCTGTTGTTTGATTGGCTCTTTCCGCCCCGTCAGCTACGACCGCCTGCTGAGGATCCGCGCGCTGCGCTGGGAGTACGGCAGCGTGCTGCCCGCCAACGTCCGCTTCCACATGTGTGCAGAGGAGGTGAGTCTGACATCACTTCCTGTTGACTCAGTTTAATAGTTCAGGACACAAATCAGATCCAATATTGATATGGATCACGGTTTTCTTTGTTCTGTGTGTGTGTGGCGTCAGGTGCAGTGGTTCAGTCAGTATAAAAAGTCTCTGGCCTCCTTCATGCGTTCTCTGGGCGGGGGGGACGGTCTGGACATCACTCAGGACATGAAGCCTCCAAAGAGTCTTTACATCGAGGTGAGACGACTCAATGTTTCTCTTCTGTTCGTAAACCTGCTGCAGCGCGACCTCCAAACACCTGACGGCAACGTGAATGATGGGAAATGTAGT
>SEMN01000819.1:0-15000 GCA_005408345.1 Macquaria australasica
GATGAATAAACTACATTTGTTACACGTACCATTATCACTAAAGGAGGCAGAGGAGTAACTAAACATCTGACACACCGAGCAGGAGAGAGCAGGAGAGGGAGAAGGAGAGAGAGACGCCATCGCTAACTGAGCTAAAGTAGCAACTAACTGGCGTGTAAACAACTGTGGGATTAGCGGAAAGTCGCTAACAGGAGACAGATATGAGTGCTTAAACAGAGCTAGTGTATCCTTAAATGTATAGCGGGTAATTAACCGCTATAGTAAAAAAAAATATCAAAATTAACTGGGTTTAGCTGGAGCAGCGAACTTTGCAACCACTAACACAGAAACACCGGTAACCGGAAATGAGACAATACGTTCACCTGAGCACGTCAGCACGTCCAAGATCCCACCTGATGATGTGTTTCCATGTCAACTGTCTGATCAGTACCACATGCAGCGTATGATCTACCATACCCGTCAAATAGGGTGACCACCACGTTTTTTGAAGTCTCCTAATCACCTCCCCCCTCGCACAATGGTCCTGACCATGTGCGGTCTTGATCAACACCCGCAACAAGGCTGTCGGAGCTACAAAATGACCAGCCGGTCCTCTCCATAAGCCTGTATGTGGTCCATTCTGCTGTCTGATGGCTCCTCTTTTCATCCATACACTATATTCATACACACTGGCTGCAGCTTGTGCTTGAATAAGTGAGGTGATATCAGTATCTGGACCTGGGTCTTCAGCCATAACTATAGACAGAACTGATGACCCAATAGCTGCCTGTCTTGCTAATTCGTCTGCGACGTTATTGCCTCTGGCAATTAGCGTGTTTGTCTTCTGATGGGCTGGGCATTTGACAATTGCCACAGCCGCTGGCAGGTGAATTGCTTCCAGCAACTGTGCAATTGCCATCCCATGCACAATGGGTGTTCCGTCCGCTCTTTGAAATCCTCTCTGCTTCCATATGTTGCCATAAAAATGACAAACACCATAGGCATATGCTGAATCTGTATAGATGTTGACCCTTTTTCCCGCTGCCAATTTGCAAGCTGCTGTTAATGCTTTGATTTCTGCCAATTGGGCTGAACAGGGTTGATCAATACTTTGGGCTTGTATTTGGGAGAAAGTTTTCTCATCAGTATTTAACTGTACTATTCCATACCCTGCATGATTGCCTTTTTCATCCCTAAAGCATGAGCCATCAACAAACATCGTTACATCTGCACTAATCGGCTCGTTGTACATATCCATACGTGGTTTGAGAAAAGCTTCAGTCTGCTTTGTACAGTCATGGGGTTCCCCTTCATTGGGCAGCACAAGTCGAGTTGCTGGATTAATTGTATTGCATCTCTGGATGTGGAGCTCAGGTGCTGCTAAGATAACCTCATACCCTGTCTTTCTGGGCTGATTCAAGACAAACTTAGGACTAGTCAACAATGCATGCAGCTGATGAGAGGTATACAGCGTCACTGGATGCCCCATAGTAACTGTCGAAGCTTTTTGGAATGCAAATGCCGCAGCAGCCAATCCCTGGTAGCAGGGTGGCAGTCCCTGCTCCACTGTGTCTAGCTTGGTGCTATAATAAGCTAATGGCTGCTTGCCTGTGGGCGTATCTTGCATCAACACTGCATTCGCATAGCCTGCGCGCTCTGCTACATATAGATGAAATGGTTTGCCATAATTAGGAGTTCCCAGCGCCGGAGCAGTTTGCATGTCAGATTTGAGTGCTAGGAAGGCTGCCTGAGCTTCCTCAGTCCATTGCAACTGAGCTTTGTTATTATTTTGCCCTGCTGCTCGAATCATAGCTCTTAATGGAGCTGTTTTAAAGGCATAGTCACAAATCCACTGTCTACTATATCCCGCCATCCCCAAAAATGAAAGCATCTGTGATACTGTTTGAGGTTTTGGTGCCTGCATCACGGTCTGCAATTGAGATGGGGCTATGAACCGTTTCTCTCCACTCAACCGTCTGCCTAAATATTCCACCTCTTCTTGGCAGAATTGCAATTTGTCTTTACTGACTTTATGCCCCCCTTCTGCCAATGTTGTTAATACTGCCAATGAATCCTTAAGACATTGTTCTTTACTGGGACTACAGATCAGTAGATCATCTACATACTGAATCAGTGTGCTCTCAATATCCAAATGTTGTAATGCTTCCATCAACACTCTATTAAAGATTGACGGTGAGTCACAGAACCCCTGTGGTGTCCTACTGTAGGTATACTGCTGACCTTGGTAGGTAAATGCAAACAGGTATTGTGAATCTGGGTGTAAGGGCACACTAAAAAATGCAGAGCACAGATCGATCACTGTATACCATCGAGTCTCCGGTGGAATGTTTGAGAGCAAAGTGTGGGGGTCTGGTACTACTGGTATCTCTGCCTGCACTACAGCGTTGACTATGCGCAAATCATGTACCAAACGATAATCGTTTGAATGTGGCTTCTTAATGGGAAAAATGGGTGAGTTGCACGGGCTTTTTGTTTTTATTAATACTCCTGCTTTTAGTAGTCCCTCAATTGTGGGTTTGATACCTGCCATTGCTTGCGGTGAGAGTGGGTATTGTCTCTGATACGGCAACTTAACATTTGGTTTCAATGTAATTTGTACTGGCTGGGCTGCTTTCACGAGCCCAACATCCGTCTTATGTTGAGACCACAGACAATCTGGGACTTGCTGTAACAGCGTTTCCTGTTCTGCAGTGCATGGCATCTGCAGAATGTTTTTGTCCTCCGTTTGTTCTATATAGACTGCTTCAGCGAACCCTTGATCACCAGTTTTGCTTGCTATTCTGATAAACTGTTTGTCTGCTGAAACATGTAAATTTGGATTAGGCGTTTGAGTCCAGGTCTGCACCTGCAGTGCTTGTTTCATCATTGGACCTAAATCCTGTGAGTTATTCCCTTTTGTAATCATTAACGTGACATGTGGCACTGAGCCCTCAACTTGAAACCAAGATGACAATGGTTCTGGGAGATGAACAGCTGCTGCCACTCCTTGTGGTCCCACATATATGTCTTCTGTTATGATATGGAAAGTTTTTCCACTAACCACTTCCTGCCAGCATTCAGCATAATTGGTGTCTGATTGATCTTTATCAAACTTCATTGTGCAATGCAGTGGTAGAGTAGGCTCCTGTGCTTCACCCACCTGAGCTTTAACCCAATCTTTCCACTGATTCCACTGATATTGTAACATTGATTCTTGTGGTATAAGCCGCATCCAATAAACCAATGAGCTGTCTGGAAGTGGTCGTGTCGCTTCAGGTGCCAACATTGACATCATTAATTGTGCTGAATCAGGAGAGTCTGGAAAACTAATATGAATCCCACTTGGTGTACACATTATGCTAGCATTCAATGAGCATAGTATATCTCGCCCTATTAGATTAACTGGGGTATCTTCTGAATACAATAATGGTGCAACAACCGTTTTTCCGCCAATTAACATGGGCACTGGCTCTGTAAGAGGTATTATTTGACTTTTCCCGGAGAAGCCTAATGTCTTTACTGATGATCTTGAGAGGGGAAGACCAGAGCCTTTTCTGCCAATACAGGAATATGTGGCACCCGTATCTACCATAAATGCATGTTCTTGCTGATTGATAACAACCGCTATTGTGGGTTCTTCCTGAGGATGCACTGATATTGCTGGCAGCATCCTTCTCCCCTCTGACTCCTAGGGCCTCCCTATTGTTGCCAATTTGCAGCTGGCCCCTCCCAAGGATTAGTAGGGCAATCCCTTTTTAGGTGACCAGGCTGATAGCAACCCCAACACATCCCATTACTATTTTGCCAGTTCATGCCTTGCATCTGCTGCGGGTCTGGTTGCCCCTGTCCCTGTTCCTGTCCTGGAGGCGGCTGTGCATAATAGAAAGAACGCTGTTTGCCTCTCCATCCCCCTCTCTGACCTGGACCTCCCCTAGCCATCGCACGCCCTCTTCCCCGTGGAGGACCATAACTGCCCTGTGGCCATTGACCCTGATACTGTGCTGGAGGACCATAACTCATTCCCATACCTGTTGCTAATGGAAGAGCAGCGGGCTGAGCTGCTTGTGGTTGAGGTGGTGGTGGGGTTGTCATGGTTATCACAGGAGCCTGTACCTGAACCTCCGGCTGCACCTGTAGTGGAGATTGAACTTTACCTTTATCTTTTTTGTTTTTAGTTAGCTCTCCCACCTGTAGTTGAGTTAATTTATTAGCCAACTGTTTGTTTTGTTCCTCCTGTTTCTGCTTGTCTCTCCTATACTGCTCTACATAGTGTACTATGTGTTCTTGAAACAGTTCCCATGGCATTTTCATCAGGCCCACTACATTATTCAAACGGTCTTGCACCTCTGATGGCATACTTTTCTTCACCATCACTTTAAACAGACTAGCTGTCGTGTGATTAGCATCCCATAAACTCCCAGTCTCTGCCTTCCATTTTCGCTGGAAAGCATACAAATATTTAGTGGGACACTCATCTTCCCCCAGCCGCTCTCCCTCCAATTTTGAGGGATCCATCCTTTCAGGAAACTTCTGACGCAGTTTCTCCCAAATCTGTGCTCTATGACCTCCAAAACCCACCTGATCTGCTGAATTACCCTGTACCACAAGTGCTAATCCTGCCGATGCAAACACTTCCTCTGTGACATGCTTTCCTGCTACTTTCATCAAAAGAGCCTTGACATCACCTAAGGCTAACCTCTCTCCTGCTCTACTTTCTTCAAGAGCAGTGATCCACTTATTTGCGCCCTCTGTGAGCTCTGGCAGTTTCTGAACCAATCCTTCCATATCCATAAATGACCACGGCACATACCGTGTAGTTCCTGATTTAGTCAATAGTGGGCACTGTAAGATATCAAATGGTTCCTCTTCCTCATCTATACTCTGAACTGCTGGAAATGAGTATGGCTTTCCACTTCTAAGTGTACCACATGCCCTATCAAGTTCCCTTTGTGCCCGCATCTGTTCATCCAGTTTTTGGCTTTGTCTGCGGGCTTCTTCTAACCCTCTTTCCCTACAATCTCTATCCAAACGAGTTCTTTCCAGTGTTACTCGCGACCTTTCCAAAAGTTCATTCGTTTTCTTCATGTCTTCCTTCCTGACTCGCTCACGTGCTTTTTCCCTTCCTTTTGCTGTCCCCCGATCCTCCAGCCAAATACTCCCATGCACTAATCTTGACACCCCTTTTGCCTTTTTCTTGTGATCCTGATCTGTATCCTCACCACTATCTGATTCTTCACTTGAGCTACTTATGCCCGTCTCTGGTTCAGTAGGCTGAGCCTTTTCTGGTTTTGAGGGTGTCGCACTACATGACTTAGGTGTGGATGTGTACCATGGCTTGTCTCGCGATTCTCTTTGGCTTGTCTCTAGCTGAAGATGCTCAGATGGGTACTGTCTCCCTTTCTTACAGTCCAATTTTTGATACTCCTCTCTATCTTGTATGTGGTATTGATCTCCCTCTAGGCTAACATCTCGCTTCAGCAGAGCTGCGTAGTCACACAACGGTTCCTCAAGATTTGGATTTCCCTCCTTTCTGATTGTCAATGTTGCCTTTCCCTCTATACTGATATCCCCTGTTATTTCTACGCTGTCTATGTCTTCAGGTGAGTTTGGGTCCCCATGTACCGGATATTGCCCTATACCGAGCAACTTACCCACTCGTTTGAATGGATTTTTCTGTTCAGGATAAGGCGGTGGATCTATGGTCCATGTTGGCTGATCTATGCCGAGTGGTGCTGATGACTGCTTTACTGTATTTTGTTCTGGCCCTCCTTTTTCCTCATTCAATATTGCTCTCATAGTTTTGATGGTCTGCGTGTATGCAGCACTCTCTTCTTTGAACCAATTCAGCACCTCCCTCTCTTTATATCTTTTCCCTACTCTTTTGTTGCTACTGTCTGATGCCTTGTAGTGTTTTATATTTGTGGTGACCTCTTCACAGCATGCAATGTCAAAGGTCCCCTCAAGAGGCCACTGTTGAGCTCCTGTTCTTTTATTCCATGCTTTCATGCATTCTAGAATCTGTTTCTTATGTTCAGGATGTTTATTAATGATCAGCTGTGCTGGTGTAGTAACTTTCTCTTTCTTATCTTGTTTCCCCATGGTGTCTTGTGTTCCCAGATATCCTTGTCTAACACTAGGAGCTCTAGGAATCTCAGGCTGACTGTCCAGTTCCCTGGTTCTTATTAATACCAATATCTTTTCTGCTGTTATGCCTGTTTTGTACTTTCTTCGTGAGAGCAAATCTGGCTCCCACTCTAACTGCTCAGCTCCCCCTGTGCCTGGTTTCTTGATTATGTCTGCCCAGATTCCTGCCTCCCACCTCACTCGTCGGGGGACCACACTAATGCACAACCGAGGGTTGACTAGAGGCCTGTGTTCTCCTTCTATTTGAAACCCCTCAGGCACACCAAAGAATGGCTCAAGTGGGAGTGTAGCTATCCCCTCAGGGTCCTGACATAAATATTCTAACACTTGTGCTAGAGTAGTCACTGTCCATAGCCTCTGCAAAAATGGTTTCCACAATATATTAGGAAAATCTGCATGCACCTCTTGCCAATTGACCCATTTAGTAATTTGCCAGAGCTTCAGATTAATCAACTGTGCATCCTGATAATGCTCTACTCCATCCTGATTCACATATGTTCTTTCTAACCAGAAATGTGTTCTAAGACCTTGGGTCTCGACATTATCCATTTAATTTCACAGACCCTCCAAATCACAACTACCCATATCAGTACACATGCTACCACAAAAATGCTCAAAAATATCCTGTTACCTATATTTGTTTGATTGATTACTCTGCTCAGATCAATCTCATCCTCCTCCACAGCCCCTCTTGGCACGTCTGCCAACTCAATTATTATTTATTTACAGGACTATCATACACATGAGACACTTACTACAACTATTTTACTACACACTAAAAACACTTTCAAGCTATTTACAGCACAGGTTTATTTACGGGTGCACCACCAAATTCAGTCACTTTAGATGTTTTTACCCTCTTATTCCATCAGATTTCCCATCTTAATGTTGTTTGATTTTATATATATATATATGTATATCTTAGCGTCTACTATCGTTATATAATAACTCGAGCATTAATTATTCAATTTTGCGCGGATGTTTTACTTTCAAACTTACTTTATACTTCTATATACTCCCACCATACTTTTTACTCACACAATCCCTCTTTCACACATGACGTCACATTCACTCCTTTTTAGCCGGCTGTCACTGACCTCAGTGACTCTAATTCTCTTTTTAATCTCTCTTGCTGCCCGTGCAGACCTCCTAACCTTAGGAGCGGTAGCCACAGCTCTTTATTTTTTTATTATTTTTCTCTTTTCTCAATTACCTGCCCGTGCAGACCTCCTACCTAGGAGCGGTAGCCACAGGTGTTTTTTCCCATCATCTGACCGTACAGACCCTCAGACGTCTCAGAGGCGGTATCCTCAGATGTGGTTTTCTTTATGCTTGCCTGTTCAGACCTACTTCAAATCATTCAATAAAGTAGCGGTATCCACAAGACTTTAACTTATACTAGATGCCTACCCGTGCAGACCTTCCCTGATACAGGGAAGCGGTAGCCGCAGGACTTTTCTATTTTATATTCTAAGTCTCAGACTATTTTGCTATAAAATTTTATTTAACAAGCTATTTATACTATTTTTCAGAATCAGCTAGATCTCCTGATTCTAAAAATATATATATATCTGTCCTTTAGTGCACTTTTTATGCTAAGCTAACCGGCGATCAGGCTAACATGGGGTAATATCATTCACACCGGGTATCAGGGATGCTACCTAAAGCTTTTACCTCTAATGCTAAAATGCTAAGCTCATGCTACTGCTCTGAAAACAGGCTAATATGGTACAACTTCCTGCCCCCTAGGTGCCAGTGATGCTGTTTTCATCCTGCCTTACAATGCTAACAACCTAATATGCTATGCTACTTAACTAATTTGGAATGCTTACTTCCTCCTGATATCCCAAAACATCAATATCAGCTTTTTCCTCAATGTGACTAATGCTAAGCTAACATGCCACTAGGCCCAATCAACATGCTGGTGCTAAATCCTGCTAATCCCAGTTTTCCCAGTGCAACATACAGTCACTGTCCGGTCAGTTAAGTCAGTCAACACACAACTCACATCAGAACTCTTACTTTAAATCTAGGATCTTTGGAGGAGAGGCAACGCATCGTCTGTGACCTGGGCGATGACACACTGTGCTCAAAACAACAAGTGTATGCAGAATTAAAAAATGGCTCTGCTTACCGGTATTATGGGGCGCCCCCGTTGTCAGAGCTGCAGTGGCCTCGTCCAAGCCCCAGGCCCCACGGCCTCTCCTGGCTGGCTCGCCAATGTAATGTGGAGGAAAAATCAAGAAGCTGGGCCGGATGTCTTCAGGATCTTCACCACACTGTAGAGAATAACAGTCACCAATAAAACACTGAGTCAAAAAGAGTTCAGATGTGAGCAAAGTTTACTGTTCAAGCAAAGCAAGCAGTACAGCAAACATGAGTCCTTCCATGGAAGCACTGATCTCTCAATGCACAGCTCCTGCCTTTTATACTCTTTCTGGAACCCCCCCTTCTGTGGTTTTACAACTTTAGTACCTCCTCCTGGCCTTGAATTGCCACTTTGATTAGACACCATTATTTTTCTTTTTTATCCATTCTCCTGTGTTTGAGAAACAATGGTGTCATTTCTCCAGTGGTCATCACTTCAAGTCATCTGATGTACTTGGTTCACAATAAACAATCGTGTCATCTGCTAGGTGTTTTCCAAGTCCTAAGGGCTCATCCTCTTTGGTCCATAGTTAATGGTGTCTGACCACAATGTTGAGTCTATTTTTTTTAAAAACATGTGCTTTCAGTGTCCTCCTTGGTATCTTCCATTTCCCCTAAGGGTGGGTTTAAACATCTGCTGTTTTCTACATGCTTTATTCATAGTTTAACAGTCATCTGATGTTTTCCTCAAGTCTTTTAGTTTTATTACCGCCTATCCTTACATTGGACCTTTTCATAGGGGTTTTCCCTTAGGTCATTCGTACTCTTGCTCATGCAGGCATGTGATAACTAATGCATCTATTCTGCAGCTAATCATGCTCGATGTCTCTTCATCTGTTTATAACATGCTGGTGCTCTTTAATACTAGGTGCTCATTAATACTACGTTATACAATTACACTTGGTATTATACTTCCAGTGATCTTTGTTAACTTAATTATTGTCATACAGTTAGTGTCCAGTGTTCATTAATTCTATCTAATTTTATTCCCCACAATGTCTTGTTCTTAAAGAGTTGCGCTTGTTGTGTTTTTCTTTTTTTTCGTGATGCGTGTGTATGTTAATTTGCATACCTACGGTGTTTGTTTCATGTATCACCACTTTGTCTCCCTGGCCATTTTGCACGAGGTACTTAGCAGCCCAGGCAGTCTGGTGAAGAAAAACAAAGTTAGCTTAACTCAATATTGAACCCGCTTTTGTGGTTGTGAACTCCCCCCCTGCCATCAGTGGTGGCCCTAGACCCATTTAGAGTCCCAAAGGAGAAGCCAAGTTAACGCCTCCGCTCCCCTACGGTCAGCTAATGAGAAGGAGCATGCGTTGCCACAATCCTCCTTTCCCTCTCCCTCGCTCAGCCCTCTCAGAGTGGAATCGATCCTTGATGTCAAAGGCCTAACATTTCTGGCCTACTCAGCCAGGAGTCCCGCACCCACTCCCCCAGCCCCCCTCCCGGCAGGGCCAAATTAGCAGACCCTCAACACATCAGAGCCTGAATAAGATAAAGGTTATTCTAAGGCCCCATTCTCTCTACTTTAACTCTTGGACTTTTTGGTCAGACCACCTATTTACCAGCTTCCAAAAGGATTATAACTAACTCCAGGAATACTTGATATTGAACCTCTGGTGTACAGCAAGGAACCATTCTGTGCCATTTAGCAACCAAGTGCCATTGATACCATGGCACAGGATGCAGCTGACACAGCCTTTGTTATTTTCAAACTCCATTAATAATCTATGATCTCCTTGTGCTCCTCGCCCCTAGAATGGTTGCAGGCTGTTTACATAAATTGACAAGGACGCCAAAAGGCATGCTGCGATTTTTCAGAAGTATTTTAGCCCCCAGAAGACACGATAAAAATGGTATTTATTAATTGGATGGCATCCGGGCGCTGTTTACGTATTTCATATTCATTTATTATGTTTTCTTTGCCCAGCTATGGAAAGGCATTTGACTGACACAAATACATTATTCTATTTGTGTGTTATGTCCCATGGGGCTGTTAATTATTTGTTTTTCTTGAGTGGGGAAACTTAAAGAAAATACATCACAAGTCTAACACCCGAGGATGATGTCTGTTTTTTAGCATAAAGGGTTTGTCTCCCTTTATGCTTTCCTTTCCTTATGTCTCTTATGTTTGCATGTGCTCAAAGGAAATCAAACCATGATACAGCTGAATACACTAATTAAACACAAAGTTGATAAACAAGGCTTATAACAGTAGAGATCATTCAGTTTATCCTTTTAGGTCGGTCTACAGTCATTTATTGACAACAAGAACTCCGAGTTTTGTCAACAGCCTTCATATTGAAATTCGTCATTTTGAAGACAAAATATGGAGCAAAGAAATGCAAAGATTAAATAATCTATTTTGCCATTTATTATTCTGAAGTAATGAATTCTCTGCAGGAGAATTGAGATCTGTATTTAGCTGTCAGGACCATTTTGGGTGAGGGATGATTGACATTTTGCTGTGGCTGACAAGCAGTGATTTGACTAGTCATATTTACTCCATCACTTGGCAGAGTGTGGACTAGATTATGCTTTATGTGGAATATGCAAATGTACTCTTTAGCTGGGAAGAAGACAAGGAATATCATCGGTGCCACCTTTACTTTTTAGTCCAATGACAACCCAGATTTTTAAAAGAAGAAGTTGAAAGAAAGAACTTATCACAATTCAGTGATTTTCTAAACACGAGACTCCCAATACACATGCATGAACATAGACACACTTGCCATTCAGTTTTCTGTACTATATCTCCAGAGAGGTTGTTGTAAATAGTATTAGGTATAGCAATTTCTGAGCTGCAAGAGCCTCTGTTAACACAGCACTTGTTCTTTCATCCACCAAGGTTGGAGTAAAAAAAAAAATGAGGAAAAGAATCTTCAA
Organism: Macquaria australasica; assembly: GCA_005408345.1. NCBI lineage: Eukaryota > Metazoa > Chordata > Actinopteri > Centrarchiformes > Percichthyidae > Macquaria > Macquaria australasica. The sequence continues at coordinate 11,158 of SEMN01000819.1, forward strand.
TTTAGCGAGCACAACCTGAGTCATTATTAGAAATGACAGTTGAACCTGATGAAATTGTATTCCCAATTGGAAAACCAAATTGCTATCAGACCGACATGATTTCCTTGTGCTAGGACCATGCTAATTCTGCGTCAAAACATCGGTAAATGTATTTAAAAGCCATAATAGCATATTACCATGCAGTCTTCCTTCGCCCTCATACGTGGACCCTATTAATCTGGAACTTCGATTTGCATGTAAATGTGGTCAACTTTCATATCATCAAAATACATGAGTCCTACATCAGCAGGCCAGCAAGCTGTGTTTGTGTGTGTGTGTGTGTGTGTGTGTGTGTGTATACTTGAAAATAGGGCCTGCAAGCTTGTGTGTGAATGTATGCATGTGTGCTTGTATATGCACATGCAATTACAGATTTATATGTGTTTGCATGTGAGAATGTAGTGTGTGTTGGATAGGGGAGAGTTTGGGGTTGAAATAATGCATTGAGGTTTGATGTGCAATTACTGGCATATATTTGGTATTTCAGAGGGGTCAAACTAGCATGGCAGAAAGGGTGACGAGATATGAAGAGATAAAAAGGAAAAACATATCAATATTGCAAGTGTGTGTTTGTGTGTGTGTGTGTGTGTGTGTGTGTGTGTGTGTGTGTGTGTGTGTGTGTGTGTTTGTTTGTTGATGTCAGTAAAGCAGCAAGGGCCAGACTTAGGTGCTGGAGATGCTGGAGAAGCCAGATGATGCATTTATTTGTCATTGATTAGGCAGAGTTGAGGGTAAAGACAGTATTCTCTTATGTTTGCTCCATTAGCTGTGAGAAAATGATCTTAGCAAAGATTTTTCATCACAAATGTGAAGAAAAGGAGGTTATAGAACTGCCTATGTTAAATAAGTTCACTTAAAAGCCTTTGTAAGATTCACCTGTTGCTGGAAGGAAGCAGCTGAGCCATTGTGATGCTAACAACTAGCTCTGCGGCTGCAAGCATCACCTCACCATCTGCTTCTCTGACCATCAGATATTAGTCTTATTTAAGGTATTATCAAAGGTGAATGTGTTTGTTTTTCTCACAGTTTTAAATTGTTATATTTACAGGATATGCATGCTAACAGGGAAGGGTGGCCACATAGCAATTTCTGCACCCTGGCCTCTTGTCAACCTCTAATGTCAGTGCTTCAGTTGGTACCATGGGGACCCCCTTTTCAAACCTTCCTCCCTAGCTCTTTCCTTCTCTTCCACATTACATCCTACACATTCCACCGTTCTTTATGTGGCAGCATAACAAGCCTTTCACCTGCCCAGGTTCCCACATTGCCAGCTGTGAAGTCTCTATCCAGAGGGAATCAATCACAGAGAGTGACACAGCCAGCCAAAGCACTGTCTGTCTTTGAGAGGATGTAAGGATAGATGGATGGATGAATGGAGCGGGGTAAAGGGTTAAGAGGAAAAGTGGAATTAGGAGGCATGGGTGGGACGGAAGAGAGGATCAAAGGATGGTGAAAGGTATGACAAGAGAGGAAGGAGAAGAAGTGAGGGAGAGATGGTGAGAGGGGTCGGGAGGGGGGAGACACAGGGAGAGATGGGAGAGGGGTGCAAGAAGCTTTAATTGGTCCCCCTATCCATGGATTCATCACTATTTCATGTCCTGTTTAACCTTTGTGAGGCTAACTCACGTCAGGCTTCTACAGCTGGTTGATACAGCAAAAGACAGAATGGTTCATTTCATAATACTCTTGTTTTATTGCCTGATCTCTTCACAACACAAACAAGACAGATATGATGACAAACAAAACAAAAGGGTCTACTTTCGTGCATATTGCTTCAGATTAAATATGATACAGGAAGGCTGGTTTGAGTAATAGATTCATGAGTTTGAAGGCTTACCAAAACAGTGCACAAAGGTTTGTACTATGAGGAAAGACTTCTCTCTCTAAAATCATCACAGGGACAATTTTATCCTCTGCTGCAACAATTGAAATGAATTATAGCGCTGCATTGTTTTACACCATGCTAATATCTAATATATAGTATTAGCATCACTGTTTGAGTAATAAGTGATCTTAATACTGCAATAACCACTTAAGAAAGATGTTACCAAATAAAAAATAAAAAATAAAAACAATCTTATGCATTTCCTGCTTATATGAAATAAATTGTGGTATGAATAGAATGTAAACCTCACTATTGATAATACTACATTCCTGTAGTATAGTCTATGAACACTGTTGATTGCTTTAAGGATGTCATCCCCACCACTGGATCCTTGTTATATCCCACAGCACAGGAGACAGGAAGGGTAGAAAGAGAGGATGAGGGACATAAGGGAAAAGGTAGGGACAGAAAGAAGAAAAGGGAAGGAGGAAAAGAGGAGAGAAAGAGAGGGAAAGGGTGAGAAAGAGAGAGAGCACTCACTAAGGAGGCAAAGCTACTTTCCATCATTATCCTGTAAAATATCATTTGATTGGCTGCTCTGTGGCAGGGGCCCCTGGTGGCTGCAGCTCTGTCGTCGGGCTAAGGAGGGAAACACACAGCTTTTCACTTTTTCTGTCAAAACTAGCTTTGCCCAAATGGTATCATTTTAAATGCCATGACAGTGGAAGGTGGAAGGGAGTGTGATGGGCCTAAGGGTATACATAGACCCCATATGCTAGTGACACTGATACAAGTGTAATTCTAGACTATTAGAGTGACACGGGAGATCGTCCCAACCCCTAGCCACACACACACACACACACAACCCAGAACACGAAGCAGCTGAAGGGGGCGTATGTGGAACAGGCTGTCATGCCATGAAAATTTAAGAAATTCTTTAACCTGGCCTTGCCTGATCCCCTCCTCCTTTGAATATTTTATAATGCCAAAATGATTTATTAACTTGAGACAGGTACAGCTCAGTAGGGCCAGGTAGAGCCACAGGGACAACAGCGGGGTAAGACCCACAGGGTGCCGCATCGATCAAAAGACAGAGGGGAAAGAATGATTTCTACCTTATTTTACAGTGGATATTTTTTCAATAATGCTTCCTTTTTTTTCTGTTGGAAGTAGGGTGGAGGGAAAAGAAGTATTTCTGTTGAAATGTACTGCCTCGTCATTAGAAAATGGAAGGAACATTTTAAAGCTAATTATTGAGAAGGAAAAAAAGTGAGGAAAATGTTCAAATAGTTGTTCAGTTTTGTTAACCTTTGAAAGGAAACAATGAAAGTTTCTCCAGAAATACACATTTTAAACTCTATTCCTACCTTTCCTCTGTTTTTAAATTTATGGTATAGCTTGATATGGTAGCTTGCATCATTTAAACCTATTTCTATAATGGGCTAAGGATACAAAATTTAAGAATATATTGAGACTATTGTGTGATATAAATACCTCTGTGTATAATTTGAAAAACAAACAACACAGGAAATTATGCACACAAACACACATACAGAAACACACATGCACACACACACACACACACACACACACACAGAGTGTTAACTTAATTTGTAGCCTGCTGTTTACGGATTGCCATTCAGAGTGACAGCTAATGTTTATGATACCATGTATCAAAATCAGCCTGGGAGTATTTACCTATAATTCCATCTCTTTTATGGCTCATGATTGCCAGAGACACCGTTTGGCCAACAATGTCACAAAGGTCACTGAGCAAGGGTGGGCCGGGAAGAGAAATATGGCAAGCAGACACTCAATACCTCAAAGAATCTATGTCAGGAGAGAGAGACAGGAAAGATAGAGAGAGGCAGAGAATATGATAGACAAAGTAAAGGTACAAAGAAAGAGAAGAGGAAGAGAGGTGAACAGGATGAAACAAAAGAGATGACAGAACCAAAGAGAGATAGAGAACCATGAAC